>WBMY01015316.1:62504-77165 GCA_013397315.1 Donacobius atricapilla | reverse complement strand
AGTCCATCCCTGCCAGTTCATCCCTCCCCAGTTCATCCCTCCCCAGTTCATCCCTCCCCAGTCTATCCCTTCCCAGTCCATCCCTTCCCAGTCCATCCCTTCCCAGTTCAACCCTTCCCAGTTCATCCTTCCCAGTCCATCCCTTCCCAGTTCATCGCTGCCAGTCCATCCCTGCCAGTTCATCCCTCCCCAGTCTATCCCTTCCCAGTTCATCCTTCCCAGTCCATCCTTCCCAGTCCATCCCTTCCCAGTCCATCCCTTCCCAGTTCATCCTTCCCAGTCCATCCCTTCCCAGTCCATCCTTCCCAGTCCGTCCTTCCCAGCTCAGCCATCCGTGCCCAGCGCTGATTCAACAGATGCCGCTGAGGATGATGATGATGATGGTGACGATGATGATGACGATGCTGGCGATGCTTCCTGCGGGAAGAAGAGCTCATGCACAGGGCTGGGATGGCGGGGGGCACGGCTGCCCACCCCTTTTTCGGGGAACAGGGCTCTGCCGTGTCCCCCAGAGCGGCGGGGCCGGATCTGCCCCTCCCCACGTGCCCTCCCTGCCCTCTCCCACCTTTCTCCCAGCGGAGGTGCTGCAGTTCGAGGTGCCCGGGAGGAAGAGGCCGCTGCCCCCGGCTTGGCGGAGCTGGCTCCAGTTTGACCCCTCGAGAGCTGCCGGGGCCACAAAGGCAGCCTTGTCCGGGCTGCGATAAACCCGGGCACGATTCATATGCAGATCCGGGTGGTGGCGGGTGTTTGCCACCGGAGGATAAATCTGTCCCGAGCCCTGGCCCCCTCTCCCGCTTCCGAACCATTTTACATGGACACAAAACCGGTTCTGAGTGTCACCCTGCCCGCGGGGGCGTCCCCTGCCCGGCCCGGGGCTGAGCTGCGCTGGTTTTGGCCCCAGTGCCCCCAGGCCCATCTCGGAGCCGTGAAAGAGCCGCTTTCTTTGCCCTGCAGAAGCTCCCAGCCGTGTCCCCGCTCTGGCAGAAATCCCTGCCCTTCACTCCTTTGGTCCGGGCTTTTTTGTCGGGCCTCATTTTTTGAAAATAGTGATGGAGAGGGGTTTCCCCCCCTCCTTTTTTCCTCATTTTGGTGATAGCATAGAGCCTGCAAGCCCGACCCCACAGCACCCATCACCCTGACCCCATGGCACCCACATCCTGACCCCATGGCACCCATTACCCTGACCCCATAACACCCTGACCCCATAGCATCCATCACCCTGACCCCACAGCACCCATCACCCTGACCCCATGGCACCCACCACTTCCCCCGGTGGTTGATCTGGGCTTTGGGGCTCCCCGCTCTCGCTCCCAGCACAGAGGGGTGTCCGTGTGAAATTCCCGCCTGGCATTCCAGCGGGATGAACGCGAGGCAGAGCCTGCCCTGCTCTCTTGCTTTGGGCTGGGACAGAGTTAATTTTCTTCCTGGGGCTGCCGTGGGTGATAACTCAGGGATGCTTTGGGCTGGAGACTTATTTATCTCCTGAGAGCGCATCCCCCGATCTCTCAGCTCGGTGCTGGGAGGAGTTCTGCTCCAAAAATCATCAGGAATCGTGAACCAATTAACTCTGGAAAGTTATGTTGGCCCAGTTTTTGAAGTCTGCTTTGATTCCCTGCCTGCTGCGGCTGTTAATCACTATTTAATGCAGCTTTCTGCATTTTTATCAACATTTTATCTGCTGTAATTTATTGTGTGTCACCTTAACCGGGGAAGCATTTTCATGTGTTGGATTGTCTCCACGTAGGAAACCCCTGCTCTGATGCCTCTCAAGTGCCAGTTGTTTTGTTAATTAAAATCAAAAATTTATCAGTTTAATAGAGAGGTAAAAAGGTTTTATCCCTCCTCCTGGGCACACAGTCTCCTCTGGAAATCCCAATTCCTTCCAAGGCTCCCCAGCGCCGTGTCCTGTACCTGCAGGCACTGCTCGGCATTCCCACGGCGCTCTCTTAAGGTCAACAAGAATTAACCGCAAATTTAATTAAAGTTCCTCATGTTTGGGCTAAAGTGGAGCGTAACAAAGCCGGCTCTGCTCTTTGCCAGTCGACGCCAGATCTGGAGGGAGCTGGGTGTTATCAATAATTAACCGGGGTAATTTAGGGAAAGTGTTAAGGCGTTAATGAAAACGTGAAATGCTTAATTATCCTGAGGAGCTGGAAATGCTTGGGCTGCTGAGGAAGAGGAGGTGCTGCACAGTTAATGCTTGGAAGCTGTTCCCAACAGGATCCCGGGATGTCCCTGGGGCACTTCAGGGACTGAAAGGTCCCTGCACCCCATCGCAGCCACGGGAGGCCCTGCCCAGCCTGGGCTTTTATTAAAACTTCTCTTAATTGCGTCGTGATTAAGCTGTGGATGGTGTGGTGGCCCTGTGTGGCTCGGGGGAGGCTCAGCCTGGCCGGGATGTCCCTCTGCAGGAGGAAGGGAGGGACAAGAGAGGTTTTCCAGAGGGGCTGTGCCTGCCCCATCCCCGGGAGCGTCCAGGGCCAGCTCGTGGTTTAACGCGGGCTCTCCGGGGTCTGCCATCCCCAGGGGTTGCTGCTGCTAATAAACAATTTCTTGCCCGCTGAGGAGCGGGCCCAGGTCTGCTGAGAGGGTTGGGGCCGGGTGAGGATGAGGATGAGGAAGGAGCCGTTCAGAAATCCCGGAGGCATCCCGGGAAACTCCGCAGGGAGGCCTCAGGAAGCTGCCAGGAGGAGCTGGTGAAGCCTCCTGGAAAACCCTGTGGCGTTTCCTGAGTGGAATGGAAGTCAAGGATGCTTGGCTGGCCCAGCGGGAGGGTGGAGCTGGGGGTGCTCCCAGTGAATCCCGAGCCCTTGGGTTTTCCTTGGCTCTGGACCAGCACGGGGAGGGGACAGGGATGGGTCTAATCCCTGTTTGGGAAGGTGCCTCCCAGCAGGAGCTCCCTCAGTCAGCCTCTGGTCACTGCAGTTATTTGGGGCGGGGGGGGGAAAAGTGCTGGGAACGGGGGGAAAAGCACCCGTGGCTGCCCTGGGATCCACGGATCCTGGAAGTTCATCCCGCTGGTGCCAAACAGAGGGGCTGTGCTGCCAGCTCAGGGCACCAGGGGCGGGAGGTGGCTCTAAAAACGCTGGCACTGTGCAAAAATTAAAATAAAAGTGTGTGTGTGTGTGGGGGGGGGAAGCCACAAATGGCTTCTGCCTCTTGTTTGGGGGAGGGAGCTCCCAAGTGCTTTTAATAAAGTGTTCTTTCCTGAGTCCAGGGGAAAAATCCCAGAAACCGCGAGCTTTTCCCATTACATAAGGAGCAGCTGCTGCCGGCCAGAGCCGTGGGTGCCGCCAGCACAGCCCTGTCCCTGTCCCCAGCTCCCTGCCGGGCACAGCCCCGACCAGTGGGATGGAATTCCCAAGGAATTCCGCGGCTGGAAATGTCCCAGGCCAGGCTGGACACTGGCGTTGGAGCACCCTGGCATGGTGGAAATGTCCCCGCCCGTGGCAGGGGGTGGCACTGGATGATCCCTGAGCTCCCTTCCCAAACATTCCGGATTTGGGGATCCTCTCGGGCGGGAGAGGAGGATGAGCGGGGCAGGTGCCTGTGCTGGTGGCTGGGAGGAGCCGTTCTGTCACACGGGGGGACATGGCTGGGTAATTTCTGCGGCAATTAACGCCTAGTTAAAGTGCACGGGGGAACAATCAGAGCAGTGAATTTTACCCAGCACAATGGCCGGGCCCTCAGGGTTTTTCTGCCTTTCTTTTGAAAAGGAAACAGTCTTTTTCTGGCTTTAACTGCTCCCTGTCTGGAGGCAGAGGGAGCCTTGGTGGGCACTTCCATTCCCAGCTGGTGCCTGGGAATCACCCCCGTGATGGGATTTTCCTCCGCCATCCCACGGGGAGAGTTGAAACCCGCAGGACACGAGGCGGGGATGAAAACAAGCCCCGTCCCAGAATGTTTGTGTTGAGACGCTCCTCGCCCACTGAAACTGAGGGGAGGAGAAGGGCAGGAGGGATTTCCAGGGCTGGGAAGGGGCCGGGGAGGAATTCCGGGGGGGAACAGCAGCCTGCAGGTGCGGCAGAGCGACAGGGGAATGCTGAGACGGGCAGAGGGGCCGGAGCACGGCGGCTCCTAGGGAGGGCTCTGAGGATGAGGAGGTGACCGGGGGGTGCGGCAAGGCGGGGCGGGANGATGAGGAGGTGACCGGGGGGCGCGGCAAGGTGGGGCGGGAGGGAAAGGGGAGATGTGGCTGTGCTCGGGGAAGCCCCTGAGCATTTCTGGCCGGGTTTGGGGGGCTCCTTCCCGCCCGCTGTGGGAGCAGCTGAGCCCTGAGCTGTCCCTGTGTCCTCAGGAGCCTGATGCCGCGGACCCTGGAGGGGCAGATCACCATGGAGAAGACCCCCAGCTACTTCGTCACCAAGGAGGCCCCGCGGCGCATCTACAACATGTCCCGGGACACCAAGCTGATCGTGGTGGTGCGCAACCCGGTCACCCGCGCCATCTCGGACTACACGCAGACCCTCTCCAAAACCCCCTCCATCCCCAGCTTCCAGGCCCTGGCCTTCAAAAACCTCAGCACGGGACTGATCGACACGAGCTGGAGCGCCGTGAGGATCGGGATCTACGCCAAGCACCTGGATAACTGGCTGCAGTACTTCCCGCTCTCCAAATTCCTCTTTGTCAGCGGGGAGAGGCTGGTCAGCGACCCTGCCGGGGAGATGGGCCGTGTCCAGGACTTCCTGGGGCTCCAGAGGGTGGTGACGGACAAACATTTCTATTTTAATGAGACCAAGGGCTTTCCCTGCCTGAAGAAGCCGGAGGGGGGGAGCAAACCCCGCTGCCTGGGGAAATCCAAGGGGCGGCCGCATCCCCAGATCGACGGGCAGGTGGTGCAGCGCCTGCGGGAGTTCTACAGACCCTTCAACATGAAGTTCTATCAGATGACGGGGCAGGATTTTGGGTGGGACTGAGCCCATCCCCAGGGCACGCTGCCGGGCTGGCACCTGGGCTGCCAGGACTGCGGTCCAGGGATGCCCCTGGTCATCGTGGTCCAGCAATGCTTGTGGTCATCATGATCCAGGGATGCCCCTGGTCATCGTGGTCCAGGGATGCTCATGGTCATCATGGTCCAGCGATGCTCATGGTCATCCTGGTCCAGGGATGCTCATGGTCATCATGGTCCAGCGATGCTCATGGTCATCCTGGTCCAGGGATGCTCATGGTCATCATGGTCCAGCGATGCTCATGGTCATCCTGGTCCAGGGATGCTCATGGTCATCATGGTCCAGGGATGCTTGTGGTCATCATGATCCAGGACACTTGTGGTCATCGTGGTCCAGAAATGCTAATGGTCATCATAGTCCAGGGACACTCATGATCGCTGCTGTCCAGGGACGCTCGTGGTCATCGTGGTCCAGGGATGCTCATGGTCATCGTGGTCCAGCGATGCTTGTGGTCATCATGATCCAGGACACTTGTGGTCATCGTGGTCCAGAAATGCTAATGGTCATCATAGTCCAGGGACACTCATGATCGCTGCTGTCCAGGGACGCTCGAGGTCATCGTGGTCCAGGGATGCCCGTGGCCGCCCCACCAGCACCCTCCTCCCTTCGTTCTAATTTATATCGGACCTTTTCTGACAAGAAACGGACTTTTCTGGAGTAGAGAGAAATATTTAAGAAATAAAACCACGGATGAGCCCTGTCCCCTCCCTGAGCAGATTAAATATTCTTCCATACAAACCTTGCTGATCTCCATTAAGTGGGAGCGTTCCGGGTGGGAGTGTGGGGATCGTGGATCCACCACCCAGAATAAAACCTTTGGAAACCTCTGGGGCAGGCAGCCAGGGGGGGTTTGCTGAACCGAGCTCTGGGGGTGACACAGTTCCTGGTGGCCAGGGGACGGCTGGGCAGCAAATCCCAATCCTGGGAGATGTTTTGTACATTAAAAGAGTCCGTAGGAACTTCCCAGCTGAGCAGAGCAATGAACAGCAGCAGTTCTGAATAAATGCCAGGTCCTGGCTCGGAGAGGGAGCTGTGGATCACCTTCCCATGCTCCTTGAGTGGCCCAGCTGATAGAGCAGGGCCTTCCTAACCCTTAGGAGGAAAACTCCAGCTCCTCCACAATTTACTCAAACTCTGCCCTTTCAGTTCAATAATCTCAAGAGTTTTTCAAGTCTGCTGCCATCGTGGGTCATCACTGGGAGGCTGCAGGAATTACTTTAATCTCTACTAACCACTTTTCCCTTAATTAAAGACGGGGAAAACATTTAATTAACCTCTAAGATCTTATTAGTGACTTGTATTTGTCTCTTTAATGAGCCAATTATGAGTTTTGGAGGGCCCTCAGGCCCTGCATTATTTGCAAATGCGCTTTGGCTGTGGTTTCTTCCATCGTGCAGCATCTCAAACCTGCATCCCAGAGCTGCCCAGGCCGCTGAGGTGCCTCCTCCCCTGGCTGCTGCTGCTGCCTGGGCACGAGGAGGGGAGCAGGTTCCACTCCTGGGATGTACCAGGGGCCCAATTCCTTCTCCTCCCAGCTCCGGGGTGGTTTCTCACCCACACCTGGTGTTTTATCCCGCACAGCTCTCGCTGCTCCCGGCTCCTGGCGCCTCCCTCGCGTCCCTGGAGGGGAGCTTCGTTTCCTGTCCCGTGCTCCGGGCTGCAGGTGAGGTTGGACATGTTCCTGTTCATCCCGGGACAGGCTCAAGGTGGTGCTGGAGGGAAACGCGAACAGCGCCAGTCTCTGTGTGGAGAGGGGCCATCGAGGGGACAGTCCCGGGGGCTTTGTGACCTGCATGAAGCAGGAAATGGCCAAGGAAGAGCGAGAGGAGATGAAACTGGGACTGCCTGAAATCCCAAAGTCCTGAGAGGGATGCAGCTTTTGTGGGGATGTGTCACGGCAGGACAGGAAATAGATTGACTCCATAGAGCTGTCAGAAGAGAAAGAAGCTTTATTTACAATCCCAACAGGTTCTTTTAGAACACGCTGTGTAAAAAGGTCTGTTATTGCTCCATGGCACTGACACTGCTCTGCATTGGGTCAGGAATAGGAAACAACCCCTGGGACAGTTGTTCTGGCAAAGGGAACACTGTTTGCTGAGCCTGTGCTGAGAAACGGAGAGAGATGTTTAAAAAAAAAAAAAAAAAGAAATTCTTGACAACCTTCCCTTGAGAAAAGAGCCAGCAATGGTTAGCAAGCTGAAATTCTCCCGGGCTCAGAAATATCGAGCCCACAGGGATGGACTCAGCTCCCCATGCCCAGTGCGGGGTCCCCCGGCCGTGTCCCCCAAAGTCTGTGACCCCTGGCCAGCACCCACCAGAGCCGGGGTGGGTTCCACACCCCATGCCCAGTGCGGGGGTCCCCCGGCCGTGTCCCCCCAGGCCTGTGACCCCGCGGCCGCCGCCCCGCCGGGGATGGGATGTCGGAGCGGCTGGAGCCCCTTGTCAGCCTCGCTGGCAGCTCGGCGTGATGGACTGCGCTCTGCTTGTTTAGGTTTTGTTTCCAGCCACGACATTCGACCAAATTATTCTCCGCGAAGGGCTTTAAAGTTTCCCAAGTGCCTGTGAAAGCCTGGAAACGCTGATAGTGATCCTATTTCTCAGCTGAGTGACTGCATTCAGCCCCAGCCATATTGATATGCAAAACGTTAAGGGTCCCGGCTCTAAAGATGGTTTCTGTCTGCCCTGTGAAAGGGAACCATACTTTTTTAAAGCCCGGCCCTTTCTAAAGCCGCACAATACCATATAGACTATGCCATTTAAAGCATCTGAAGCGACCCAAAATGTATTGAAAGCTCGCTTTGCAGACTCATTAAGACCACTCAATGGGTCCTGGCAAATACCGTGCCAGGGCTGACCGCACGGATTAAGACTTTTGAAGTGTTACACAAACCCCCTGCTTAAACTAATTGCTGCCCCGCAGCTCACGAGGTCAAGTATTTGTATTCATTGCCTCCGAGAGGAGCCACTTATGGCTCTGTCCAGGTGAAGTCTGCACTTCATTAGATCAAGACAATAAAAGCAGCTTTGGTAGGAAGGGGATGAAATCTCCCGGCTCCCGCTCTGAGCCAAGCACAGGCTTAAGTCCACCTCGGCGGAGGCCGCGGTGCTTTCAAGAGCTCCAGTGGAGCGATGTGCTTCCAAAGAAAGTGTTTCGGTGCAGGGTGGTGACAGCAGCCCTGGCCCGCTTATGCTGACGTGGAGGGCTCCGCTTGAGCAGAGATTCCTTGGAATTCCGCGTGCTCACTGAGCACTTCTCCGCTGGGACGTTTCATTCTCCAGGGTCATGGAATCCTGGAATGGTGACCTTAAAGGCCACCCCATGCCATGGGCAGGGTCACCTCCCACTGCCCCAGGCTGCTCCAAGCCCTGTCCAGCCTGGCCTTGGGCACTGCCAGGGATCCAGGGGCAGCCACAGCCGCTCTGGGAGGAATTGCTCCGAAATCCCCACAGAAGCTCAGGGATGGGTGTCACTGCTGGACCTTCCTGCTCAAAACCTCTGGGAATAAAGTTATAACGCGAGGATGCTGAGCTGCGCTGGTGTTGTCTGGGACAGAGGGAGTTGGGGCAGCTGCTTGCTCAGGGGACGATGGCAAAACAGCCTGTGCTCGTGGAGCTGGAAAAATGTCTCTGGAGCACCAGGTTAATTGGGGAGGTGCCAGAGCAAGGGGATGATGAAGATCCAGCCTTGCAGCCAAGTATGAAATGAAGTTTTCATCCCCGTCTCGGTTAACCAAAGTTTCCATTTCTAGACCCAATTTTGTTTTGAAAACCCAGCTATCCAAAGTTTTGTGGTTCCTGTGCTCTGGGCCTCCCTCTCCGTTCCACTCCATAAGCCAGGAAGAGTGGAGCTGGAAGAGCTTTCCAGAATTTTTTATTTACTCCTTTTTCTGTTATACCAGATTTAGGAGGACAGAAGGGAAAGAACAAAAATAGGGAAGAAAGAAGAGGGGAAAAAAAAAAAAAAAAAAAGCTCCAAAAGCAAGAAGTTAAAACTTCCCTGCTTTTGCGTGGGTCTGGAGATGAGAAGAGCAGCAGGGCTGGTTTTCAGTCCCACATTTCATCTTGAATGTTTATAACCTGTAAGAGGGAAAGCCATGCTCTTCCCTGGAAATGCCCACCCATCCCCATTCCCATCCCCATTCCCATTCCCATTCCCATTCCCATTCCCATCCCCATTCCCATTCCTATTCCCATTCCCATTCCCATGCCCTGCTGCCGTGTGTGCCCACCCCACATCCCCCAGGCGAGGCTGGTGCTGCCTGGGGGCTCTAAAAGCTGGGTGGGGGGAGGCTCTGGAGCCCTCCTGCGGGATTTCCCCCGGTCCTGCAGGGTGCAGAGGCTGTCCCAGCTCAGGGAAAAGGAGCTGGCACCGGCTGGAAAGCGGGGGCTGCTGCCAGGGGTGTCGGGCATCCTCCCTGCTGTTTGGGGGGCCTGCAGCAGTGTGGTTGTGTGCAGCCATCACGTGCAAATGCCAAATTTACGCTCTGATTCGGAACAGCAAGGCGTGGCTTAATTAATTGATATCACACAAGGAATAAACGGATGCCTTTCCGGCAGGATTATCCTGGCCCTGGCTGTGAACCCCTCATGGGTATGGGGTAGAGGGGGCACACGGGATGGGGCACTGCCACCGCTGCTGCATCTCCAGGGAACGGGCAGGAGGAGGAGGAGGGGGGGCTGGCTCCTGGTGATGCAACAGCTGATATTGGAGGAGAGGCTGGAGCTGTAAGGGCTGATCCAGCCCCATTTTTCCCAGTTTGTGTGGCTGGGAGTGCTGGTGCAGATCACCAAGCCCGTGCTCCCAGTGCTGGGAAGGATCAGGCTGGCACAGCCAGCTCTGCCCCGGCACTGCCGTCCGCGCTGGCAGCCGCGCATGGAAATCATCAGCGAGGGAATTTTCCTGGGTTTTTTTTTTCCTTTTACTCTGCCCTTAAACTTCCATCTGATGGCTGATTGCTGAAGACCCCCCCTGGCAGGCGCAGCATGCTGCTGGCAGATGCCAGAGGGAAGGAAAGTGTGAGGGATGGAGGGCAGCGGGAGAGAGGCCGGGGAAACTGGGAAACCCTCCTGGTGGGGATGGGAAAGGGGCCTGTGCAACAGCCAGCCTTTAATTAAGGGTCTTTAAAGAGCTTTCCCAGCTGGTTAACATTGCCTTGACATATTGGAGTGGTTTAGAGGGAGTGACTCCCTTCCTGTCAGCCCTGTGAATGTGTGATGGGCCTGGTCCCTCGCCCCTTCAGAAAAATGGGGCAGGGAAAAGCGGGGCAGAGAAAAATGGGGCAGAGAAAAATGGGTCCATGCCTTGCTGGGGAGGACAAGGAGAGCTCTCCACCCTCCCAAGGGAGAAGCTCGTTTTTTCCACGCTGGTTGCTACACCCCAACGTCTTTCACGCAGCTCTCTGGTGCCTGGAGCAGTCGGAGGGCGGATGTGGCAGTGGCACCACCAGGGGCTGGAGGGGACAGCGTGTGTCACCCAGCACCCAAACGCTGGATTGGGAACGCCTGATGCAGCCCTGGGCTGGGTATTGGTGCCAGGAACCAGCCCTGGGCTGTGGGGAGCTCCTGGGGGATCCTGGGGGTGCCGGGGGACACCCAGACCTGCTCTGTCCTGCTTCTCCCGCTGGAATGAGCCTGCGGAAGTGAGCTTTGGGGTGGCAGCATTTCCCTCCTGCCAGCTGGGAGGGCTTTGCTGTGCACACAAACCTGCGCCGAGGTGTTACTGCTGAAACTTCCTGGGGACCTATCCCACCTCTCCTGGCTTTTTCTGCTCACCCCAATCCTCCCAGAGCCTTTCCCTCCTCCATCCCATGCTGGATTTGCCCCGTGCGAAATCATCCTGGAGGCAAGAGCAGAGCTGCCCATGGGCTGTGAGCGTGGGATGGGGACTATGGGGTCCTGCCCCTGTTTCACCCGGAGATTTATCGGTGCCTCAAACCTCCTGCTGAGGTTTCAGCCTCCAGCTGCATTTGCAGAGGAGAAGGTGATGCAAAGCCAGCTCCAAGCGTGCTGAGAGTGTTTTGCTCGCCCTTTTCCAGAAAAGCATCCCCTGACTGCTCCCTGCAGTTTGCTCTCCTGCTCCCTTCGTCCGAGTTGGGGCTGAGGGATGCACAGCTGAGCACCACCTCGGCCTCCTCCTCTTCCTCCTCTTCCTCCTCTGCTCGTCCCAGCCTCACCACAGCGTTCCCAGCTTAAGGTTCCCCACTCTGTCAGCTCCAAGGACGTGGACATTGCTGGGGCTCCCTCTGCTCCCACAGCCTGCTTTTATCTCTGGGAAAAAAAAAAAATCCTAATAAAAGCCAAAAGGCAACTTTAATAGTGTAATATTAGAGAGGGCTGGGAGGGAAAGGCTCCTGCCTGGGGCCAGGGCACAGCTGGGGTCCCGAGCGCGGATCCACGCTTCCATTTAGGGATGCACAGGGAAAATGGGGGGAAAACAAATTAAATCAACGTTTGCTAGGTTTGGTTGTGCTGTGCTCAGGGAGGGGGAGCCAAGGCGGAGCCTCCTGTCACCTTTAGGACAGGTATGGGGATTATTCTGTCTGAGGAAAGGCCAGCTGTGAACCTGCCGGTGGGAGCTGTGATCATCGAGCTCCTGGAGCAGCCTGCCCAGTGCGGGCATCCCCCAGCGAGGGGCACAGCCAGGCAGCAAGACCCAGGCACAGGCTGAAATAACCGGCGGAAAACATTCCAAGTCCGGAGAGGCTTCGCAATAATTTCCACATTCCGTAATTTTTCTCAAGAGGGGAAGAGAGGCAAGCCTGGAATAATTACCCACACAAGCAGCCATTGAAACGTTCTGTGCTGCGAGTACTGATCACTTACTGTACTTAACAAGACAATTTTGGCTCTCGGCGCACAAAAGCAAGCAGTGATTAAAGCTCTTGTTTGCAGGATCCATGAGCCAAAGCACAAGAGTCTGTTGCTAGATCCAAGTCTGGACTTGGCAAGCAGCTCCTGCGTGGGGAGCGAGCCAAGGTGGAGTGGCTGTGCTGGGGATCTGCGGGGCTTGGGGTGCTGGGGAGCGCTGCAGGGCTGCTCCCCCCATCCCGCCAGCTCCAGGGGGGTGCGGGTGACCGGTGCTCTCCTCCCCGGGGCTGAGCTGGGAGGTTTTGCAGGGAGTGGAAGGTGTTTGAGGCTGGCAGAGCCTCCTGGGTGGTGAAAAGGAGCAGGCGCTGAGCTGGAAGCGAGCTCGGTGGGTGTCTGCTGCTGTCTCCCTGGGGAGCAAGAGGAACCTGGGAAGGTAAAAGGCCTTGGTGTGTGCAGGCAGTGCTGCAAAGTGAGGGGCTTGGCTGGAGGCATAGCCTCGGGCACCTCATGCTGCCGGGATTTGGGGATTCCGGGTTTCCAGGGTGTCCCGGGCTCCAGCTAAACCGAAGGAGCTGTTCCCTGCTGAGAGGCCGTGGGGATGCCACGACTGCCCACGGGTAAAAGTGCTGAAAGTGTCCTTTGTGCTGCGCTGGGCACCACCCTGCGCGGAGATGCTGCCCTGGGATGAACTGGGACCAGCAGCGCCAGGGATGAGCTGGGACCAGCAGGGCCAGCGATGAACTGGGACCAGCAGGGCCAGAGCTCCCAGCAGCACGGGGGGTGTTACTGCAGCATCTGTGGGGACCCCGATCAGAGGCCTTCTCCCGGCCTGGCTTTGTGGCTGACACCAGTTTGACCCAAGGTTATCCCCTCTGCGCAGTGCTACCCTGGCAGCAAAGCCCAGAGGAGCCGGCTGTGAGTTCCAGGCAGTGCCACAGGTACCGTGCGGTGCTGAGGTCTCCCCCAAAGCCAGGCACTGGTGCCCTGCAGGGATGGGCAGCCCTGGGACACCCAGGGTAGGGTTTGCTGCAGCACAGCCCTGCCTGAGGGGCTTTATTTTACCTTTGTGCTGCTGATGTCAGTGGTGCAGAGGCTGGCGCGAGTGTCTCAGGATGGAATCTGAGTGCAGGGCTCTGCGCTGGGCTGCTGGGAGAGCTGGTGCTGGTGCGATGAGCTCTGCCCGGGGTGGGCAGGCAGCTCCAGCACTGCTGGGGGCAGAGGGAGCTGGGAATGAGCTGGAGCCAGGACATTGGCATAAATCAGCCCCCTTCGGTTCAGTGCAGCTGAATCAGTGACTGAGATCAGGTCAAGATCTGGTTCAGATCTCCCTCTCTGCTTCTTAAGCTCCTGTCCTTGAGGACGGTGTGGGTTCACCTCAGAGGGAAGACAAATGAGTCCCAGTGTAGCAGCACGAAATCTCTTCAGCCTTGTGCTGGGCTTTCCAGGGCTCTCTGTTAGCTGCAGGACAGGGAAAGCACCCAGAGAAATCCTTGGGACAGCTGAGAGACCCGGCTCTGTATGGAAGCATCATGTAGAGTCCCCTCTGGCCTTTCCCCTGGAAAAAATAAAACAAGAATTCAGATGTTGAATAAATTCCACAGACATCACCTATGCTAACTGAGCAGCTGTTTATCCAGCAACTGCCTTCTCCTCAACCATCAAACCAACCCAGGTCCTTGCAGAGAGCTTTTATTTCAAGCAGCGACCTCCTGGCTGTCCTGGAGTGCTGCAGGGGCTGCCGAGGTCCAGCTCCTGGTGTGGCTGTGTCCCTTGGGTGCCTCTGCTCCAGCTTGCAGGCAGCTGAGCAGTTGCTTTCTGTTGAAGTCCTCCTGGCATGAACTGGGAGCATCCCATGGTGGGCACAGGGGTCTGCAGGGATGTCCCTGCAGCCCTGGCCATCCAGCCAGCCCAGAGTACAGCTGCCACCAGGACCCACCTGGGAGCTGCACTTGGCTTTCCTGGCTTCATTTGAGATGGAAAAGAGCATTTCTGGAGCAGTTCTGGCAGCGCTGGGAGCCCTGGCAGGGCCCTGGCAGATGGGCAGCCTTCATGCCCGGCCCTGCTCTCTTGGATGAGTTGTGCTTGTTGGAATTATTTACTGCGTTGGTCGATAAACACTCTGGGCACCGGGCTGTATTTCATCATCACCACACTCTCCATGTGCCTGCTGTTATATTTCAAGAGTATAAATAACAGCGGGGCAGCAGCAGAAATTAAAACCAACCACACAGAACGATTTACACCCAGAAATTTTCAACACAGAAAGGAAGGGGGGAAAAAAACCACCCCTGGGCTGTGCCCCTCACTTAGACCTCGCTCCTGCCTTTCCTGGGGTGCAGGTGCCCCTGGCTTTGCTCCTGCCTCCAGCCGAGGGGGCAGTGGCTGTTTCTGGGGAGCCACCTGCTTTGCCCACATCCTGCTGGTGCCACGTGCCATCCGAGAGCCCCCTTGGCACACCCCGCCTGCCATCGGCCGTGCCACCCCGGCGTTTATTTATTTCCCTAGCCAGGGGAAGCATCCGGCAGCGTGTGCTGCGCTCTCCAGGTTGTTTGTTTTCCTCTAAAACGCAATGGAGACCTAATGAGATGAAAACCAACTCTCCTGAAGAGCGGGGGGTTATTTGGAGCAGGCGGGCAGGGCTGCCTTCCCTTCCCTCTGGTAGCGTTTAAGCGTTTCCCCCCGCATGGGTGACGCAGCCGTTCCTCATAAATCAGCGGAGGTAGGAGCACATTTGCTCCCCTGGCTTTGAAGAGGCGTCAGATCTCCGAACAGAGGCTTCTTGCTGGGTGATCCTCTGGGGCTGGTTCTCATTTCCTCGTAGGAGGTGGGTCTGGAGCCCATTTTGTGCATTTGGGAAGGCTGGCAGGGGGGGAAGGGGGGAGGAAAACGAATGACTTCGCTTCGT
>WBMY01015316.1:35638-54719 GCA_013397315.1 Donacobius atricapilla | reverse complement strand
TGCGGAAGAGCCGAGGAGAAGCAGGAGGGAGGTGAGGGGCACCTGAGGGGCTGAAGAGCTCAGGAGGAGGTTGGAGGGAAGTGAGGGCACACCTGAGGGGAATGGTGGGTGTGTGAGGAGGGCTGAGGGGTCCATGATGGGTTGAGGAGCACCTGAGGAGGTTGAGGGGTTCCTGAGAAGTGCCTGAATGGGGCAGCTCTGCTCCAGCTCTCAGAACCCAGAGCATTTCAAACCCTAAATTACCATTTTAATCTTCCTCTGATACAGGTGTTCCAGTGCTGGTTCCTTCGACACGACCCAGCTGGCCTGAGGTACAGCAGGTAACAATATTTAACTTCTTCTGAGGCGAGAATATTACCCCGCCTTGGAGGGGTGCTGAGGTGACTTTCCTGCAGGAAGAAACATAAATTCTTCCATCTAATGGGATGGGGACAGGTTTGAGGGCCCCATTCTTCAGTGGTTTCTGTAAGGCAAATTTGGCGTGTCTCTCACTGAGAGCGTAGTTTGAAATGCTCTTTTAGAAAAATCACTTGGTTCTCAGATAAACGTTTATTTTTCTTTAAAATGTAGGGTTATTTGTTCTCTAGCTCAACAGACCTTTATCCTAACGCCTGATGAAATGGTTAACAAGTCTCACACGAGGTTCTGGGTATAAAGACTGTGAAAGCCATTCAGGATTTTGTTCTAAAGATTGAACAGGCATCCTCTGAAAAATGTCAGCAGTTCTCTTCTCTCCTATTAAAGGTTATTAAGATTTGGACAATGCGGTGGTTCCTTTTACAACAAAAAAAACCCAGAATCTGACAACTATTTGTTAAGTATCTAAATGTCTCTGAGGAACCCATGAAATAATAAGAGGCATTCAGAGGGTCTAACAAAGCACCCATGGCCCCACTTTGGCATGTCTAGAGAGAGCCTGGGTGCTCTCAGGGCTGGGCAGTAAATGCCACGTTGGCAGCCTGAAAAGAACTGGTTTTCACAAATTTTATTTTAATAAGTTCAGAACTTTTCTGTTTTAAGGAAAGAATATACTCACATTTTAAAGTAGTTTAATATTTAGTCCAAAACCTCAATTAAAGGTGCTTTGCAACCCAACGCCTCTCCTTCCTCACATATAAATTGCCTTTTATATATGAGCTGCCTCATTAAATTCGGTTGGGCTTCCCAGAGAGAAGGAGGGTAAATATTTTTCAGAGCCCGGTGCTAATGGAGTCATTTAATGATGAATAATAAATAAAAATTACAGGCCTTTATTTGAGAAGCTTAGGTAGAGCTGTCACAGTAAAATTCATAACTTCCATCGCCAGATCCAAACAATAAAGAATTGTCTACTTCAGATGGCTTGAAACGCCTCTTATTGAAAACAGATGCTATTAGGTCAAAACATTTATGTTAAAAAATAACTTGTTATTCTCACTGTGAATGGTCTTAAGTGATTTGTTTGGATTTTTACAAAATCTAAGTCAGTTTCCTCAAGTTTCAGATAAAGAATGGCTCATTCTCGTCCAGCACGGGACTTTGTCGCACTTTCAGATCTGCATCCAAACCTTGCTCGTCCTGTAAGTCTCACAGCCATGGTCCTTTTGTTCCCAGATGAAATTGTACCTGACTGTCTTACATTACTGCAAAATTATGTAATTGATGTGCATTTAGGTACTGATAGCATTAGTGCAATTGTGGGGTAGGAAAAAACCCTTCCCTTCTTTGTGTGCAAAGCAGCAGAATGAAAATGGATGCTGTTGTTGCCCACAGCCTGTGGGTACCAAGGCACAGATATTTCCAAGACAATTCAATGTATCCGAGGCTCCTTTGTAGCCCTTTAAATGGATGCTGAATTGGTGAAGACATTATTAAAGACATTACAGAGTCAGCATTATGCAGCCACAATAATCTGCGGCCTCAGCAGCCTCTCACGGCACGCTAGGAAGGCCGGGTAGAAATCTCACAGTTCCGTGGCAGGGTTGGTTCTGCTTCTTTGGGATAAAACCCGGGTCTGCATNCCACACTCCCCAACCTCCTAAACCTGCTCTCGTTCAGTTTGCAGCCATTGCCCCTTGTCCTGTCACTCCATCCCTTTCTAAGAGTCTCTCTCTACGTTTCTTACCAGCTCCTTCAGCCACTAGAAGGCCACAATTAGGTCACTCCAAAGTTTCTCTTTTCCAGGATGAGCAATCCCAATTCCTTCAGCCTTTCCACTCATCCTGGAGCCTCTTCTGGACTCACCCCAGCAGCTCCAGGTCCTTCCTGCGCTGGGGGCCCAGGGCTGGAGGCAGCGCTGCAGGCGGGGTCTCACATGAGCACAGAGGCAGAATCCCCCCTCCCCTGCCCCAGGGAAGTCCTGATGTTCCTGAAAAGGGTGAAAACATGGAGTTTGCCCATTCCCACCGCTTTTTATTCGGGATGGCACAATTATTTTCTCATTTACTTTAAACAAATGAAAGAGGAACCACTAAAGGGATGCTCTAAGAGAAGTTTCCTCTCCCCTTAGAGCCACAGTGATCCGAACGGATCTTCAGCAATGCTAATTTAACCTGTCATTCACAGTCCCTCCCAAATAATGATCCACTAACCCAGTTAAAAGCCTTTCTTTTGCAAACAAAACTCATCTTGAGTACTGCCGTTAGCAACACATGGCAATGAAAGTACTTTTATAAAATAATAATTGATGATAGAATGATCAGTGTGTGTTGTGTTAGGACGTTAAAACAGCTGAACACACAGTTTGAAGTATCAAAATGGCACGGTTTATGAGTTTGCTGTTTATTTTAAAAAGTGAAAGAGATTCAAGTGTAAACACTTGCAGCGTGTTCATGAGTTGGTCGGGCAGCCTGGAGCAGTGCTCTGCCAGAACAGGCACCACGGGGAGGTGTTCCCCTCTTCTTTTGGGGAAATGAGTGCTTGGGCAGTTGCACAATGAGCCGATCAAGGAAATGACCTCTGGAAGTTTTTCTCCCTTCCTCAGTCCAAAATAGTTTCCAGCCAGATCACTTCCTGCTGCCAGCTCCCCGTGCGGGCTCGGTGTTGGAGACACAGAGGTGAACACATTTACAGCAGATTTCTTTGGGAAACTGGCGGTTTACATCAGAAATTAGGCACAATCAGCCGAATTTCTGCAGCCACGCATCCTAAATGTCAGTTCTTTTGGCTGGCGGTGAGATACGGGGAATGTTGCACTCTGATTTAATAGATTTTTTTTTTAAATTAAGAAACAAAACCCAAAATAGGAGAACAAAATGCTAATCAGTCTGGCTGGATGCAGTTAGGGTGGAAGGGGGACATGGCACTGCTGTACACGAGCGGGCTCCTCCTGAGTGTGCCCACCCCGGCAGGATAAGGCAGTTCCCGTGCTCCCTCTAGCGATCCCGAGGAAACCGGAGAGCTCGTTTTGGAGCGCGGGTCGATGTCGCGTCAGCGAAGCCAGGCAGGTCACGCTGCTCTGTGAATGGGTACAAGATGAACCCTGGGGGGTGTTGGAATTGTAACCTTGCCCTTCCCTCCCGGCTCTGCAATTCCGGAACGGGACACTCGGGGCTCGTGGTTAGGAGCTGCGGCTGCCACGTCCCTGGGAGGGTCCAAGGCCAGGCTGGACAGGGCTTGGAGCAGCCTGGGGCGGTGGGAGGTGGCCCTGCCCATGGCAGGGGTGGCACTGGAGGGGCTTTAAGATGTGGGCTCGACATTCCTGAGCCTGAATTTCAGCTCGCTGACCACTGCCAGCTCCTTTCCCAAGGGAAAGCTGTCAGCAGTTTTCTCTTTCCAAAGCATCTCTCTCCGTTTCTCAGCACAGGCTCAGCAAACAGGGTTCCCTTTGCCATAACAACTGTCCCCAGGGGTTGTTTCCTATTCCTGAACCAATCCAGAGCAGTGTCAGTGCCATGGAGCAAGAATAGACCTCTTTACACAGCGTGTTCTAAAAGAAACTGTTGGGATTGTAAATAAAGCTTCTTTCTCTGCTGACAGCTCCATGGAGTCAATCCATTCCCTGTCCTACCGTGACATTGGAGCACCCTGGAGGCGTCCCTGCCCATGGCAGGGGTGGCACTGGATGGGCTTTAGGATCCCCTCCAACCCAAACCATCTCAGGATTCTGTGAAGTGGGATGGATGCAGGATGCTTCATGTTTTGAAGGATCCTTGTCGCTGCGGGGCACGAAATCAGAGCACACGACTTCAGAGTTTGTCAGAAGGGTAAAGAAGATTCATTCAAAATTTGGCCTCTTTATATACTGGGTCACTAGAGCCAAACTGATTGGTGTTAGCAGTAACACCCATTCAATCACACTGGCCAACACAGAGAGACACCAAATTGTCTCCACTTCTACGAAGAATGAAAGCAAGATAGAGTTAGCAAAAACATCTTCTTTTGTTTACAGAAAGTTCCGTGAGAACGGAGTTTTAGAAATCAAAACATCTCAGGCTGAAAATCCAGGGCTACAGATCCTGGCAGTATTGCACTGTCAGTCCTTCCAGCCCTTGTCCCGCTCTGACTTTCCTCGCTGACATCTTAAATCTCAAATGAGCACTGCAAAACTCTTCTCTAACACCAAGGACCACCTGAAAAACAACAATCACGCACCACACCGCTGTTGTATTCTATTACAGATAGATAATATATCCATATCTACATGTGTGTGCTTGCTCCCAGCAGTCGTGTTTGACAATTGAGAACAGGATGTTTTTACATAATGAACACAGGTTTAGCAAAGCAGAACAGAATTGGTTTTGGTCTGAATCAGCAGAAAAGCCCCTTGCCTCAGCTTCCTTGGAGTCAGTTGAAAGAGCAGGAGAGAGGCACCTGTAGAAATTGAGGTTGCTTGGCTGAGGCCAGGATAAGCTCCTGTGGGTGCTCACGTGTGGCGCGTGGTGCTGACAGCCAGGAAAACCTTGGACACTTCACTGTGAAATAAATCCTGTCCAGACTTTCTGTGGAGCATTTCAGGAGATCTGAGACCTGTGCAGAGAGCATGAAACAACATTGCTGCCTACCTGAGGAGAGGCGGCTGTAGAACAGCCAAAATTGTGAAGGTTTGGGGTGAACTCTTGTCCTCTCATTTTCTTCACAAACAGAAACAGATGTATTTATTTTAATATTTTTATTAGTCACAATTTTTTCCTAAAGTAAACTTGTGTGTTTATGTTTTACTCTTTAGCTCATGCAGTACTGTGGAATAAATAGATTAAAATGATTACCAGTCAGAAACATGTTTATTATCAGCAGCAGAGTATAATTCCATGAAATCTAATTCATCATCTACATCTGGGTTTAATCTTGTACTCTATAATCTTTTTATTTTTCAGAATGTAATCGGGATGGTTATTGGGAAAACAGATGTCAGAAGCTTTCCAGACCGAAAAAGTACATTCCCTTTAAACTCTTCTCCTTCATTTTCTTCAACGGTGTAATTTGGCAGAGATGACTGAAATCAATATTTAAATGATAAACAGATTTCTCGGCGTAAAATGGATAGAATAAAAATGCACCAAAAAAAAAAAAATTAAAAAAAAAAAGTGTCTGTTTGAGAGCTAAGATGAAAGAGCAGCATTGGTTTGGCTAAACCGTATCAATTAGAAATTGGAAAAACTCTGCCATGGAAGTGTTTCATGCTGTGACGATGGAACCAATATGAACCCACTTCCATAAGCGCTGTGCCCATGGAGCTGGAGCCTTCATATTTGTTCTCTCTTTAAACAGAAATGTTGAGGACATGTCTTTTGGAGCGACACAAGTAATTTCTGCCCTGAGTGGCAACAGCTTCCTCTGGGACAAAATGGGAATTGTATGTTGTTAATGCAGCATAGACTGGAAATCGAAATAACAAATTTGCAGTTGGGGTTGGTACAGACAGTGTCAGGAAGCACCTCCAGCCCTGCAGAGCCATTCCAGCTCCAGGAGAAGGGCTCAGTTACGCCGCTGTCCCTGACTCCTGCTGGAGGGGAGAGGTTTGAGGAGAAAATCATCGTTGGTGCCAGCCTGGGGCAGAGTCTGCCCAGGGGCTGGGGCTGTGTGTGCTCCAGGGGCCTGCAGCCAGGCCGCTCTGGGGAGCACCTGAGTTTCCCCTGAGAGTTCAGTGCCAATGTGATCCCTGGGAAGCTGGGTGAGACAGGGCAGGGCTCCAGACAGCGACAGCCTGGAATTCCCACAGCACTGGGAACACCGAGGTGAAAAACGCCATCACTTGTCGAAAAATTTTAAAAGTTTAACAGGAATAAAATAGTTATAAAAACAATGATAAAAATTAGAGCAATAAGAATTTTGACAATCAGAGAGTTAGGACAATAAAAAGCAAAGAATTACAGACGTCTGGATGCTCCTGGGCACTGATCCCCAAGAGCATCCCTCACGAACAAAGGATCGACCCCTAAAAGCAATAGCCTGTTGCATATTCATATCTCTCATACATGAGGCATAAATTCCTTGCAAACTAAGGTTTTCTCTGGTTTTTGGCAGCTTTTTCCCCTTGATCCTGGTGGCTCCTCAAAGACTGGAGAGGAGGTGGAATGATGTTTGTCCTTTCCCATAAGGAAGCAGTAACTCTTGCTGTTATCTCTGTGCAAAGAATGTCTTGGTTAGCTCATCCATTCCTTGTGCTGGTCAAAAAAATATCACATACCTTCTATTTTAATATTATGCTATAGCCTAAAACTGTATTTTAACACACTACTTAAAATGATTAATGCAACATTACTAAAAAAAAAAAAAGAAAAAGGATGAATACAACGTTACTTTCAAACACAACACATATATATTCATTTTAATATTTGCGAAAAGTCAATCACATCATATGCATTTTCACATCGTCCATGGGGTCAGCCCAGTGCCACAGAACTTGGGCTGTGTGTAAAATGATTCCTGTTCTGTGTTTGCCAGGCCCTCGCTGCCACCTCCCACAGCTCCTGAGCCGGACAGGTACAACTGCAGCAGGAACTGCAGCTCATTCCCAAACACCGCTGTGCTCCTGCACCACCTGCTGGCCTCTAGCGGGAGAAAATTCCCACCAAAATCCAGGAAAACCTCAAAATAGCACTTTTTATACCCATATTCTGGTTAGAAATCGAGCTGCGCTGAGGAATTGCTAAAGCTTTGTTTATTTTTTGCAGACATTGGCACTGAGAGATACACCTTCGGTTTTACCATTCGCGATTCCCCAGCTTATTTCATTAATGTCCAGTCCTGGGGCAGAGAGGAGTACATCAGATCCCTCTCAGAAAGCTTCAGGGTTGGTGACTGTGGTGAGTTTATTTATTTTCTTTATTCACACCACGTTTCTGTTTGCACGGAAATCAGGGTTGTGCTGGGGGCTTTGCTGTGTTTTGCTCTGAGGACTCACAAACAGCCTAATTGGAAACAAATTGTTCACTTCTGCTCAGTACAAAGAGGAAAGGAACAAGATCCCAAGGATTTCAACTCAAGCCCAGTAAATATGTCAACAAAAGAAACCCACTGAGTGCAGCAGCTCAGAACTGGCCTGCAGTTAATCAATGTCAAATCCTTCATTATATTGAGGTCTTAAAAATGATGAAAAATAAGCTGTAAAGCAGTTTGGTGTTTGTCTGCCCCCGTTATAGATACGGCTATGATTGCTGAGAAACCCACAACAAAAATCCTGTATTTGTTTTCAGGATGTGCTTTTCTCTTTATAAGTTCATAGAAAGATCTTGCTGCCCGTGGTTGTTTGGGTAAACTCATGAGCTTGCAGAGAGTACACACAAAAATATCTGTAACTGTACCTATAATCAATTTCTAACATTGCTTATCAATGCTTTGTTTTAGTTACAATCGAAAATCCTTTAATTCAGTCAAAGGAAGCAGAAAGAGAAGAAAAATTCAACCCTGTAACTCCTAGGTAAATTTAAAGCATGGAGTTCTTTCTAGAAAGATCAAAGTTAAGACCTGCTTTAATTTCCAGCAACATGAAATTGGTAGCAATATTTGGTGTTTTCCTCTTGTGTAGCTGTACCTTCCTCCTGTGCTAAAAATGTTCAGTAAATCCCAAAGGAGAATGTATTTCATAAACAGGAGGTCATGAAGCAATAATGTTCTCTGTTACTAAACAAAGTAAATTTCATTCTTCGAGTAAAATCTACAAGAATTTCTTGTACCTTTAGGAAAAACTATAATGGAGTGAAGTTGCTTTTCCCATGTGACTTGAATGAACATTTCACACTGGTGATACCTCAGTGAGCGCAGTGCTGATCCACAGGATTTGTTCTGTTCTAGTGCCTACAAATTATTGCTCAGTGAAAATCACTCTGTGGTTAAAACCTCTTCCCGCTACGACACAGACTCCAGGCTCTTGTCTCTGCTGCACCTGCCTGTCAAGGACCCTCAGGATTATTATTCCCTGGGGGACATCGTGGCAAATGGACAAAGCCTCCACGGGAGAGTCCTCAACGTGCTGGCAGCTGTGATGGCAGTGAGTGAGGAGCATTTCTCTGCCACCTTTCACTTGTAAATCTGCGTACATGTGGATTTGGGGCTGATGGCAGTGAGAGAGGAGCATTTTTCTGCCATCAGTAACTTGTCAATCTGTGCAAATGTGGATTTGGGGCTGTGATGATGGCAGTGAGTGAGGAGTATTGCTCTGCTCTGCACAAGTAACTTCATTGTAAAATCATGTAAATGTGGATTTGGGGCTGATGGCAGTGAGTGAGGAGCATTTCTCTGCTCTGCCATTAATAACTCCATTGTAAATCTGTGTAAATGTGGATTTGGGCTGTGATGGCACTGAGTGAGGAGCATTTCTCTGCTCTGCACGAGTAACTTCACTGTAAATCTGTGCAAATGTGGATTTGGGGCCTCACAGGACTCCATTTATTCAGCTTGGCAGCTGAGTGACAATAACCACCACACACCCTTTGAGGAGATTTTTGTCAACAAAATGAAGGGAAATAATTAAGTGACCCCATTTTTTGTAGTCTACAGTTGCTCTTCCCTTTTCTAACCCTTTCATTTTCTAGGTTATGGGTTTTATTCTCCTAAACACTGCATAGAGGACAAGTGACTTCTTCTCTTTCTTCTTAAAGGTTGGGGAGCCAAAGTATTTTATGACTTCAGACAAAAGGAAAGGCCAGAGGTGTGAAGTAAAGCTGTACGATGAAACAGAGAGGTCTTTCCCAATAGTATGGTAAAATGTCCTTTAATTCACTAAAAACCACAAATTAATGCAATCAGGGGTAGAACAATCAGCTATAACACACACGAATTAACTAGAAGCCTGTCTTACAGTATTTTTATTTAAATATATTGTCATTTAGGAGGCAACTGAGATGAGGCAGCAATGTACACTGAAAAGAGACTTAAAAAAGAGATTCATTAGAGTGGCCTTATATATCTTGTGTAGTTTCATGGCTTGCTGACAGCCTGCTGGCCCATGGATGGCAAAATGAAGCTCAGTTCCAAATGATTCCTTTTTAAAAATGTGGACATTTGAGCTGATTCAGGAAAGAGCATTTAAAACCAGCTGCAAAGGCTGTTGTGTCTCTTCCACAAACAGGAGGGCAGGAAAACGAAGAGCATGATCCACTTTTAAAGCCAAGCAGAATTTCAAGTGGAGCAGAAATAGGTTGCAACAGTTTTTAAATCGTTTTTAAATACTTAAAATGATGCAGAATCATTTTGATATGACCGTGGCTGTACTTTCAAACCCTGTCCTGTTTACATACACCCCCATCCCTGCTGTAAACAGTGCCTTGCTCACAGAGGAACTTTGCATTTTGCCCAGGGTTTGTCCAATAAACGTGTGGCTTTTCCACGTGCCGGGGCATGTGGGGGTGTGGGTACCCCTTGCCCTGGGATGGCTGTTAGTGGTTAAAAAATGACTTCAGTGACCTTTGTTCCCTCAGGGAAAGCAAGCACTGTGAGCTAGGAGCTGCCTTATCACCAGGGACGATTATCATGGGATGTTTCAAGCCAAAAGAGGCTTCTCTGGGCTGAACCCTTCCAGCTCCTCCTTCAGCTCTCTCTCGGTGCTGGGACCTGGGCACTGCCAGGGTGATTTCAGAGCCCAGCAGTGAAGAGGTGGCTGAGCAGTGTCAGATGAAAAGGAAATATCTTAAATCTTTTTCCAAGGATTAAGGAGCAAACCCACCAGAACAAATCTGTGCTTTGGCTGTGCTCTTGCCTGCCAAATTTAGGAGGAGCTGAATGAGATTTTATCGAGAGATCATGAAATTACCATTTTTGAGGGATACTTCTGACCTCACTGCAGCCTCATCATCCCCAGCCACAAAGATCCCAGTGTTGGAAGTGGCTGAACATCTGGCCTGGGGATCTGAGCAATCAGCCTGGCCCAGCACAAACAGCTCCTTTAACTGGGATTTGCTTTGCTTAGAAATTATTTTGATCAAAGCTGAAATACAGCATTTTCCCCAGGTATAGCCTGCATTTAAACCCATCTTTATTTTATCCTGGTTGGGATAAAACAGGCACATGGAATTTCAGTGCCACGTGTGTCACAAAGGAGCTGTGTTCGCTTTGGCCAATTTTATTATGACATTATTTAGTAGTTCAATACTAAACAGTTTAGGTGCTGTTTCCAAATTGTTTTAATACATCCACTTTTTGTTTAATTTAGCTGGGATAATGAATCCATCCAGCTGGCACAGAGTTGGATCCCCCAAGAAACAGGTAAAACAGTCTGGTTTATGGTTTTACTGCAGTTGCTCATGTGGCATTTATTCTCCAGTAATGTAGGGGTGTTCTTGTGCACAGTTATATTTGCATCAGATGTGAGAATCAATTTTGACAAATTTAGGAACTGCATGACTGCAACTGTGATCTCCAAAACCATCATTACGACTAACCCAGGTAAGAGCTGCTCAAGAATTTCTTTGCTTTTAGTAATTATTCTAGGCCGGAATGCATTAATTAATCTATTGGAACTGTGATTTCTTCTGCCTGCTTCTCACAAAGCTCCCTGCTTTGTGCCTGCTCTGTGATGACCAGTGTCTTTGGCTTCTACTTATTTTATTTTGTTTTATTTTATTTTATTTTATTTTATTTTACTTTAATTTATTTATTTGATTTTAGCAGCTTTCGTATGTTTATTCCACTCAGGACTAACAGTTAAAATAAAAAAAGAGAAAAGCAAATCTCGGCTAATTCCAACGTGTTTGTGCTACCTGAATAAAAACTTGTAAAATATAAAAATGCTGTGATTTTTACGTGCAACATATACTGATAACTTTTAAAAATGCATCTTCAGAAACAGCAGAAGCAAATGTTCTCCTCAGCTTCATCAAAGAGAGTGCCCAGGCAGGAGCTCTGCCCAGCCCGGGGAAGGAGCTGGCAAATGAAACCATCAACTGTAAGCATTTGATTTATTTACCTGCACAGTGTCATTTCACAGTGCAGCTGACAGCATTCCTGCTCTGGGGGCTCACAGAAACAAAACTCGGGTCCAGCCTGGCTGAATATGTAAGGTTTGGATGGTTTCTTGGGGCTGTGCCTGATTTTATCTTTATGTACCCTCAGCTGCAGCCTGGCTGGTGTGTTCTTTCTGTCTGGAACCACTATGGAAAAGTGAGGGGAAAAGCTTTTGTCAAAAACTCCTTTTGGAGCATTCAAAGATTAAATCGTAGATATATTCCTGATCTGAGTTCACTTTTTTTTAGCCTTTTTTGGGGGGAGGGACATTTTTCTGCTGCTTTAAATCTCCTTTTTATTGCCTTAACATCCATTTTTGCCATTTGCTCTTTGAATCATTTCTGGCTCGGACACACTCCACTTATCTTTTAAACTTGTAGTGGAGGCTGTAGTGGATGTCTACACGGTGGAGCAGCTGAAAGAAAAAGCTCTCCAGAGTGATGGGAAGCTGGAGCCTCTCCATGGAATTATTTATGGCTACATTTCCACCCTGGGCATTGACGAGAACGTGTCCAGAGTCCTGCGCAACAGATGGTGAGCTACTGCCTGCTTGGAGGGTGCTAAAAGCTGCTTGGCCCTCCTCCCCAGGCCCAAAAGAGATGGAGCAATATTTTAGCCCCATCCCAGAGAAGAAATAAAACTCCTCTGGTGGATGCCACGTGGGTTTCTGTTGAGGGTTTTTGTTGAGGGTTCTTTGTGGTCCCAGAGTGAAAGAGATCACTTTGTCTCAGACAGACTCAGGAGTTTAGGAGATGAAATGTTTTTTTAAAGACAGTCTCTTGGGAAATCTCAGTCTAGAAAAATGTTTCAGGTAGAATAAATTGCACATCTGCATGAATTCCCTCCTCGTGTCCCAGCTCACTCTGCCGGTTCATCGTGAATGAAGTGTCCAACACCTGCACCTTCTGCAGTGATGTCTCTCCAGAGGCCAAGTCCACCTTTGCCAGCTTTGACATCCTGGTGGATGTGACAGATCACACGGGCACCCTGCACTCCTGCTACCTGTCTGACTGTGTCGCTGAGGAAACGCTGGGCTGCACAGTAAGGGGGGAACTGGGCACTGCTTACCGAGCTCAGCTTGGAGCCTGAGGAGAATTACAGCTCTCTGTGAATGTTCTCTGTGTGTGTGTGTGTGTGCAAGAGTTACAAAAATGGCATGGATGGATGGAAGGATGGATGGGTGTGGGCTCGACATTTCTGAGCCTGAATTTCAGCTCGCTGACCACTGCCAGCTCCTTTCCCAAGGGAAAGCTGTCAGCAATTTTCTCTTTCCAAAACATCTCTCTGCGTTTCTCAGCCCAGGCTCAGCAAACAGTGTTCCCTTTGCCAGAACAACTGTTCCAGGGGTTGTTTCCTATTCCTGAACCAATGGAGAGCAGTGTCGGTGCCATGGAGCAATAACAGACCTTTTTACACGGCGTGTTCTAAAAGAACCTGTTGGGATCGTAAATAAAGCTTCTTTCTCTGCTGACAGCTCTGTGGGGTCAACCTATTTCCTGTCCTACTGTGACAGATGGATGCAGGGATGGGTGCATGGGTGGGCACACAGAGCTGTTTGACATGGCAAAAGTCAGCAGATGCCAACAGGAATTGTGGTCAGTGTAAGAGTGAGCCCAGTTGAGAACACTGCTTTTCTGAGAATGTGGTTGGGAATCCCTAACTCTGATTTTTTCGAACACCCTGCAATTTATCTGGTTGATGTGACTGTCTTGGTACACATATCCCACCAAGCACTATGATAAAACAGAACAATACAGCTTGGAAATGTATAAAAATATGTAAGATGTTCTTTTCACCATCCTTCTGTTGTGGAGAGGTTTTAACTACCTGCTGAAGTGTTCTGTGGTGTCCTGTTAACAGGTCCAAGAATTCCTCATGCTGGAAGAAGACCAGAAGACTGCACTGAAATGGCAGCTCCTCTTGGAACGAAGCAAGATTTACTTCAAAGTTAGTATTTAATGTTTAATTCAAAACAGTGGCTGTTTTTCACTTTTAAACTTGCACTTTTGGGAAAAACTCTTCTTTAATCTCCCATCTCCCCTTTCTCTGTCCCTATTTCCAGGACAAAATGCAAGTGTTTGACTTCAGCAGCGACAGGCACATGGCATAAATGAAATAATGCAGATAAACATGTCAAACATGCTGTGTGACATCTGAAAATAATCTCTGTCAAGGTGCTGTGATAACAAAGATCCTTAATTATTTTTCCAGGTTACTTTGTCACCCAATTGGAGAACTGGATTAAAAGTGAATCTTCTTTCCTGCAAACTGGCAGATCCTGTAGAGGCAAGCCAGAGCTTTTTGGGAAGAGACTGGAATTATTAATAAATGCTAGGAAAGACTTCTTTCACTCTGCTGTTAGAGATGGAATTCTGCTGTTGTTGGACTTTGCCAAGTCTGTTCTGATGGGAAAGGAGTGCATGTTACAACACCTCTAAGTGAGCTTCTGAGTTAATATTTTTTGGGTGATTGTACTTTAAAAAGTGTACTTGGGCCTCAGCTTAAAAGTTAATTCTACCAAGTTCAACCCCTTCCAAGGGGGCTGGAAGGTTTCCTCACTCAGCTGAGATCTTTGAAAAAAATTGGAAATGACAAATAGGTCAAAAGATCCGTTGGACTTCCATGGTTTTAATTGCTTTGCTGCTTTTGTGTTAAAGAAATAAAGACCCTCACCCTTGAAACACTGCCTGGGTTTGTGGTGCTCGTTGGTGAGGCCAAACACGGAGCTGTGGGCAACAGCGGGGCTGATTCTCTTTGGGCAAAGTCTAATTAGAGCAGAGAAATCAATTAGCAGTGACCTCTGACAAGTAAAAATCAAGCTGAGGCTGTAAGCAGCACTCTGTTCACCAAAGCCGGATTTAAAGAACCCCCATGTATATCGTGCCTTTCTCCACGTGTTTTCCCCTCTTTTTAATATATTCCTGTCCATAGCTTCCCCTCCCGCTGCTGAATTTGTCACGTTCTCACCTCCTGGGCACGCTGGGGCTCAGCCTGTTTCAGACAGAGGGGGATCCCCCAGGCCTGCTCTGGCAAAGGCTTTGTCAGGCCAGGACACCCCGGGGAACTCGGATCCCCCTGCAAGCAGCGCGGCACAGAGAAAACCACCCCAGGAGGGGGAAATCCCACGTTGCATCCCTCACTCATGGCGGGGAATAAAGGACCCCAAAAACGCTGCCAGCGTCGGGTCACGGCATCCCTCTTGTAGCAATAAACAATTCAACATTTTCCAGCCAGAACAATTCCTGTTCTGAGGGGAACGTTGCCAATAACTTAATCCCAGCTCTGTCAATACCCGGGGCTGGAGACCAAGCTGCAGACGATGCCCTGCTGCTGTTAGTTTGACAGGCAGGAGGAAATGCAAACATTACACTTTCATTCCATCCTTCCTCTTCCAGAGCTGTTCATCCTAAGGCCTATTTTAATTCTGCAGAAATTCTAAAGAGATTCTTTCATTTCTTCTCCCAGTGTGGTGTGCAGCACCCTGGACCATGCTGCTCTCACGGAGCTGCCTCTCTTTGGGAGACAGGATTTTTCTCTGTACAACTCCCCACTTTTAAAACCAAAGCTTTTCCTAGCAGTGGTTAAGATCTGGCTCTGATAAATGGAAGTGTTTAACTTTGGTGCTTTGCATTTATGTAAAAAATAAATCCATCTGTTTTTGTCAGGAACAAGCCAGTTCTGTGCAACCTTTGAAAATCTAAGTTTTGATGTTTGCATGGGGAGGATTTTTTAAATTATGTTTTCCAGCTTGCTCTGTTGAATTGAAAGAGAACTCGCTGTCATGCAAACTGGTGGGGAGTGCTGGACCAGCTGGAGTTGGGAGCTGGGGAAAGTTACCCAGCGTGGCTTTCAGCAGCTGGAAATGCTTAAAACTCCAACTGCTGCACTGCACTGGGTATCAGCAACTGCTGGAGCTAGTGGTACTGAAAATACATTGAAATCAGTCAAAAGACAAGTTTGGTGGTGATCTTTACCCATATGCTTCTTTATTCTTGATCTTTTTTGCATTATTTCACTTTTAGAAAACATTTAAAGCTCAGTTTAGGAAAAAACCAATCTGCCAAACATCTGGCACACTTCCTGCTGCCTTCGCCCCTCGGAGTGGGAGGAAAAGCCATCCTCCTTTCAGCTGCATGTTTGGAAAAAGCAGGGAGGAATCACAAAACTAACCCCAAAAAATCAAACATCTTTCTCTTGTAGAGGAAACTCATTGTGAAGCTGCAATTCTTGATTTAGGGCTGCACATCTGCACATACACCTTTGATTTCCCACAGCATGGCTGAACCTTAGCCCCTACATCGTAATTTGAATTGTTTTGATCAGTAACTTTTATTTTAAGGCAATACACTGGCAAAACTCAAAGCATGAGCAGAAGAGAAGCACACACAGAAGGACAGCCAGCCCCATTCCCCCCACCCCAACGTCCCCATCGCCAGTTCCCAGGTGTGGCTTGGAATTAAAGTTGGGGATCTGGAGCTCCTGGGCTCCACCTGCTCCAGGCTGGGCTGGACTCCAGGTTTGCTGAAGCCCACACGGAAATGGGGTTGTGTCAGTGCAACGCCTTTCGGGCCGCTGGGTTCCGTGCCTTTGGTGTGGGGCAGCCCCTCGGGGTCACGGCAGTGCCCATGTCCCAGACGTCCCAGATGTCCCAGATGTCCCAGACGTCCCAGATGTCCCGAGCCAGGCCAGCTCCGTGCCTCAGGGTCCCCGTGTTTGCTCTGCCACCTTGAACCTCATGGACACCACGTCCGTGATCCCCGCCTCGATCTCATCGTTGGCCTCCACGGCCCCCACTCCTTTGGGGGAGCCCGTGAGAATCAGGTCGCCTTCCTCCAAGGGGAACACGTGGCTGATGTAGCTGATCAGGTACGGGATGGAGAAGATCATGGAGGAGGTGTCCCCCTCCTGCCTCAGCTTCCCGTTCACCTTCAGCCAGATCCGCAGCTTGTGCGGGTCCGGGATCTTCTCCTTGGGCACGAAGTCACTGACCGGGCAGGACGAGCCGAACCCTTTGGCCAAGGTCCATGGCAGCCCCTTCTTCTTGCACTCCTCCTGCGTGTCGCGGGCCGTCATGTCCAGGCACAGCGCGTAGCCGCCCACAAGCTCCATGGCCCCGGCCTCGGGCACGGCGCGGGCCCCGCGGCCCAGCACCACCCCCAGCTCCACCTCGTGGTGCAGGTTCCGGCTGTAGTAGGGCCGCACGATCGGGGCTCCCTCCCGCACGTAGGCCGAGGAGGGCTTGAGGAAGAAGAGCGGCTCCGCGGGCAGCGCGCTGCCCATCTCCTTGGCGTGCTCCGCGTAGTTGCGCCCCACGCACACGATGTTCCTGCCCCACTCCCAGAAGCGGGACAGCGGTTTGGGGCCGGCCATGGCCACCCTTGCCGCGTCCTTGTCGGGGCCGCTGCTCCTCCTGCTCCTCCTCCTCCTCCGCGGGGTGAGCGGGCGGGCAGAGGGCCGGACCGGGCCGGGGCTCAGCNGCGGAGCCCCGGAGCGCCGGTCAGTGCCCGGGGGGAGGCCGGAGGGGCCGGGCCGGGCTCGATGGGTGACAGCTCGGGGCGGTGATGGAGCCAGCCCCGCACTGCCCGAGCTTTGCGTTCGCGTTTCGGGCCTGAACCCTCCGAGCCGGTGCTGGGCGCGCTGGGCAGTGTCCCCGGGTGGTTTTTGCGTCGTTCGGGTTTGAAGGGGCGGCTGTAATGAGCGAGGGTCGCTCGGGGCTCTGTGGCAGGCGCTGCTGCAGCTGCAGTGCGGGGATGTGGGACCGGGCAGGGGCAGCTCCGGGGTCTGCCCCTTCCAGCTGCCCGCAGTGGGAGCTGCCCTGGCTTCCCACCCCTTTCCTGCAGCCACAGACTCGCTGCGTATCCAGAAAATCCCTGCGTGCAGAGTGGTTCTTGTGAGGCAGCCCGGCGGCTGGTCATCTCCGAGTGACAGCCCTGCTTGAAACGGGAATTTTCCACTCTTTTATGTAATAAAGAGAGTAACCCGAGCGTTCTGAGGAAGGGCACGAAGCATCCCGGTTCTGAGGGCACCTGCCTGCTGTCAGTGCCCAGCACGGACGCGTTTCTGTGCTGACATCCCCATCCCCGCCTGCAAAGCCTTTCCTTCTTCCCCTCGGCCGCTCCGGCTGTGCTCATGAGCCGTGGCAGAAGCACGAGTGGGGATTCAGAGCCTGCTGGGGGCTGCCCTCCCGCTCCCCTGCTCCTCAGGAGCGGCGTGGGACAAAGCTGAGCGAGAGCGAAGTCCCTGGGCGTTAATCCTGGGGCAGAGCTGTGTGTGTGCAGCGATCTGAGTTAGTGCAGGGGCTGAACATCACCCGGGGAGCTCCTCTGGGCTGGACAGGTCTGAGCAGGGCGTGAGGAACCCCCTGCTCCGCTCCCCATGGCAGCTGACAGCACGCCAGGTTCATTCCTGGTGGATGTTTCCTCATCCCTTCGCTGAAATTGCATGTTTGAAAACATTCCCTTATGTGGTGCGGCTTGTTTGTTTGTTTGCTAAGAATTGCCAGTTGCACACTCCAAGAGACTGTGGGATGCGGGCCAAGGTTAGAGGTGGTTCCCAGGAAAGAGGCATTTGAAGGAGGTGAATAATTCCTTTGAGCTGAAGTTAAGGTTTGGATGTTTTCTTTTGTTTGGTTGTAATTTTTTTTTCCTAGTTTTTCCTGCAAACAAACAGCCAGCATAGATAACTCTTGTGACTGACAGCATCCCAAAATTCTCCCCATTGGTGAGCAATTGTTTTTCAGGCATTTTTTTCCCCCATCAAAGAACAGTAAGGGTTTTTTTTTGTGTTCTTTTTTTTTTATGAAAGGAGTCTTCTCCAGAGGAGCACTCTGCAGGTAGGGATGCTTCTCCCACTACTGTAAATACCCACTGCATGCCCGTTCCGTTGTGCCTTGGGTTTGGGGTTTGTTTTTTTTTTTGAGCGCTGTGTTTAATTTCACTGGTTTCCCCTCCCTCACAAGCAGGGGTGCTGGAGGTAGAGGGGGAAGCAGCTCTGGGCAGGATGGTTGTGCCGGAGAGCCCTGACAGCTCTGGGCTGGGCTGGCAGCCGGAGCACACTGCAGGGCTGTGGGGCTCCAGCTCTTATCGGGGCTGGGCAGGCTGGGGACAGCGGCCCGGGGGGATCAGCAGCACCGGGACCCCTCCCTGTGGCCGGCACCGAGGGAAGTGGCCAGGCAGGAAAGTCAGGAGCCTTTGGGAGAGCAGGTGGTGGGGAATAAAATGTCTCTGAGCCAGCCCAGGCACCTCAGGGGGTGTGCAAACCCCTCAGGGGTGCTCAGCAGCAGGTCCTGACCTGCAGGGACCGGCCCCTCGTTCCCTGCCAGTGTTGGAGCTCGGGTCTGACCTGCGGGGCCACAGCCGTGCCAGCCCTCGTTCCCTTCGCTCCCCTCCCTTTATTCGGGTGGCAAAACCTCTGAGGGTTGGTTATTTCTTTGAGGGCTGTGTGCCCGTGCGGCGAGCCCAGGTTATTTGCATCTGGAGTTTGCTTCTTGGATCTGATTGAACATTGAACCAAAAGCAAACACGGAAGCACAGTGTTGCATCAGGGCAGGCGTGAGCAGGGGCCCTTGTGTGCCTCTTACCTGGCCAGGTAGGGAGCCTTCCCCCCTTGGAGAGCCTGGCTTTCTCTCCATGTGCTTTGCAGGATGACATTTCCCCCAGCAACAAACCGGATATTTCTGTTGGAGCAGTCTGTATTTCTCCTTTTTTTTTTTTTTTTTTTC
>WBMY01015311.1:0-47322 GCA_013397315.1 Donacobius atricapilla | reverse complement strand
GAGAAAAAAAGGGAGAAAAAATGGGAGAAAAAATAAAGCGTGAGAGAGAGAAAGAAAGGGAAAAGGAAAAGAAGGAAAAAGACTCCACACACTGGTCCCGCTTCCTACCCAAACGTGGAGTTTTGCTTAAGACCTCAAATGAATAAACCCATTCTAAATACAGCCCAAATTAGCAATAGGTGAAAGCACGTGAATCTACAGGGAATTGAAGGAATAAACGAAGATGAAATGAAAACATTTGGCTGTTATTTTTGACGTTAAGAGGGAACTGGAGTCCTGCAATGCGTGTGGGATAGGACAGCTCTGTACGTACCTCCATGAAGGAAATCCCCAGGCTCCAAACGTCGGAGTGGATCCCGTACTGCTCTCCCGAAATCCTCTCGGGCTGGGAAGGAAAGGAGAGAAACAACTCCTGAGCCTTGCACACCAAGAGGGATCCTGCTCTAAAGCTGCTCCAGGGCAAGGAATGGGATAAAATCACAGGATTGTGGAATAATCTGAGTCGGGAGGGACCTACAGGGATCAATTCCAGCCCCTGATCCTGCACAGACGTCCCAAAATCCCACCCTGGGCATCCCTGGGAGCCTTGCCCAAACTCTTGGAGCTCCCCCGTTCCCTGGGCAGTGCCCCAACACCCTCTGGGGGAAGAAACCTTTCCTAAAACTCAACTTAAACCTGCCCTGGCCCAGCTCCAGCCGCTCCCTGGGGTCCCACTGACCCCAGAGCTGAGGTCGGAGATGCTCCTCGGGAAGTCGGAGACACCAAAAAAGCACCCAGATGTTTCAAAGCTTCCCTGGCAGAGAGCAAATCCAGGAAAATTCAGGAATTCCCCAGGAAAATTTGTGCCCGCGCACCTTGCAAGGTTGGCCTTGGATTTGTGTTTGGGTTGTTTAATGCAAGGAAAAAACCAAGGGCTCGTGCACGTGAGCAAAGCACAAGGTCAAGCTGAGAGAATCCCATTTTCCACTTCCCTCCCCAAATCCAGGCACCACAGCGAGGCAAAAATTCCCTGTGTGGAGTCCAGAGGTTGGGGAATAACTACAATTAAAAAGCAAAGTTACTGAAGCCAAAAGAATCACCGCACAGTGGCAATTTTATTTTATATACTTCGGAATTTGGGGCTTTTTGACCTGTAGGGGGAAAAAAAAAAAAACCAAAAAAAAGCAAAACCCTGCTCTAAACTATTAATAGCAGGTTTAATGCCTCTCATGAAACGGAGTGCTGTAAAAAATATCTGCTGGTTTTTACTTGAAAGCTACAATTTAAGCATTTCCAAGGTCAAGTACAGCATGAAATGCAACAATAAAAGGCTCCCTGAGACTCCTCTCCCCACTGTGCTGTTAATGCACCTGTCTGGCCCAGCCACCTACAAAGGCTCGGCAGCCTTTAATAATCCAGAGACCTCTGTGAGAACCCAAAACTCCCAAATTAGTGCCAGCCCAGCGTGGTTTTGGATGTTTACCCTGCGCTGCTGCTCCCAGGTCAGGAGCTTTTATCGCAGCGTGAACGTTAAATAAAAACCACGCTGCTGCCCCCGTTCCCTCAAACGACCTTCCAAAACCCAAAAAAAACCCCCCACAATTGACCAAATCTCGTTCCTGAGTCGCCCAAAAATCATATTTTGTTTGGATTCATTGAGTTTCATTAACCTATATAATTATAGGTTAATTATACTCAATGAATTAAAATATTTCTTTTATTTATTTATGTGCGTCGGCACGTCTTAGAAACGTTTGCAGCAGCTTGGTGTGATTTTTTTTTCAGCTGGAAAATTTTTATCGGGAAGTATTTTTACACTGGCAATTATCCTCACAAAGATGCAAATGTGCAGCCCAAAGTGATTTTATACCACGGTATGGGGGGTGCTAACCTGGCCCGGGCAAGGTGGTGACACCCAGCCCATTTTTCAGACCCTCCCGGAGCCACCAAATGAGATTTATAATTCACACTGAGCCATAATAATTTGTTTTTTTCTTAAAGTTCAAGCTTTGAGCAGCAACTTCTAGTGAGGAATCGTGGGCTCACAAAAGAGAAGGGCAAATAAATCAGCTTTTTCATCAAAAGAGGGATTTAAAAGTATGGAAAAGAAGAGGAAATTAGGAATAACAGATGCATCAAGGGTGCAACACATGGATCACTCTAAATGCACAGCCTGAAGGATTTTCTCTTAAAAATTTCTAAAACTATTTCCTTTTTCATGTAATTTTTTTTTTCTATATAAAGTGCCGATGAAATGATTTTACAGAAAATGCATTTTGGTTGGAAATTTCAATTTCTCAATCAAAAAGCACTTTTTTTTTCCAAAAAAAAACCCAAACAAAAAACCCCCAAAATCAAAAAGCTTTTTCTTTTTTTCCAAAGAAAACCTCAATTTTTTCCAAGAGTTTCAAATTCACTGCCAGTCTGCCAAGTGGGTGAGGCAAGGCTTATGACCTTCATTATTTTTTGAGGGCTTGCCTGGAAATTTGCTGACAACAAACGACTCAATCAAGAAGCAAAGGGAGATTTGAACACAGAAAATCAGATCGAGCACCTTTGGAGCTTAAACTTCTGTTTGACAATTAAGAGATGGAGGCATCACATTCATCCAGAAAGGCAAAAAAAGCAATTTATTTAATGTACACCTGGGAGAGAGAACTGTAATCTTGGTTTGGGCACTAAAAGCACAATACAATTTAATTCTCAGCCCTGCTTAAGACCAGTTTGAAGTAACAGCTGAGTTGGAAAAGTTGATTAATTTGAAGCTGTTTTCTTTGTCTGGATCTCCGTGTTCCAGTTCCTTTTTTTTTTTAATCTGTATTTTTTATTTAAAAAAACCCCATTTTTCTGCAGAGTATTCTGAAGACACAGGACAGCCCAAGCCTTTCTAGGATGGTGACATGAGCCTTTCAGAAGCCACACAATCAGCACACCTCGAGTGGAAAAGCACTTAAAGCGAATAAATGGGCACCTTGACAAGAAAATCAGAAAAAAACTACCTGAAAGCGATGAAAGGTCATGGATTTCTCTGAGGTTTGAAAAACAGGAGCACCAACCACTTTGTGCTGTTTATATTTTTATTTTAAGCCAGCAGAGCGCTTCTCTCCTCATCAACAGTAGGAGAATATTGAGTATTTTGAGTTTGAATGTTTGAAGAATTTTTAAATTCTTTGAATGTTATAAAAATAAGAGTTCGTGGAGTGCCTTCAAAACGGAGGCAGTGGAGTTTTCACATCTGAAATGGAGACCTGAAAAGGACCCAGTGGATCTGATGGAAAATCCGCTCAGATTTGTGCAGTTCCCTCTCAGGCTGGCACTCGGCAGCTCCGAACCCAAACCCTGCCCCAAATGATGCATCCTTAGCTAAAAAAAAATCTAAAACAAATCTAAAAAAAAGGAATTTAGGGACTTTGATGTACAGGAATAGGACAAAAGTGGTCTCGTGTTAACAAAGACTGACCAAAATTTGCACAGGAAAGTGGAAGCACTGATGACTTCCTGCGTTCTGGACTGAAAAACTTGCACTTTAACCCCCTGATGTTATTAATCCCAATGTTTGCAGCTTCAAATTTCCATGGGAAGCACCCCCAAGGGGGATTTAGGCATTCCCAGCAACCTCTGCACAGGCTGAAATGTTTCCCCAAACTCCAGCGTTCCCAAAACCTGGATGGCTTGGGGCTGGCAGCGATCTGCAGAGAGCCACAAGCTGTGAGGGAAAAACTGCATTTTTTGGAATGTTCAACTGGCTCTCTTTGTTCCCAGTTGCCACAAGGCAGCAAAACCAACTGAAAAAATATTTTTAAAAAAATCACTTTTCCAATGTTACTCCTCTCTCTCTGCAAGAAGTAGAGCTTGTCCCAGCGAATGAAGACAGGGAATGGGAAGAGATGGAGCTTCTGAGGATTGATTTGGGATATATTCTGCATTAAACAGAACGAGAGGGAGGACAAATAATCCCATTTAAACGTTATTCCTGCATAAATCCACTTACCGCCATATAAGCATTTGTTCCGACATACGTCTTGGCTATGGAATTCACCAGCTATCAGACAAAACAGTCTGTTAGAACAATATAAAGATAATGTGGAAATAAAATGGGCAATTATTCCTCATTTAACCTACAATCATCATCCCTATAAATCAACGAAAAATTATGTAAAAAAGGGAAGGGATTTATCCGCCAAGGCGTTAAAAATGATTAAATCTCGCCTGGGTTGGGGAACGAGGATTCCAATTTAAACAAGCACTGCATTACAGTTTATGGCAGATAACCTTAAACAATTGTGTTAAACAGGATGCTTCTTGTTTTAGTACCCCAAACCAGTCTGATATAAAAAGGGAATTAGGAGGGAGTGGGATTGAGCACACTCATTTTGCAGTCAGATGTGAATAAAGCCCCAATTCATCCCTTAAATACTGGAGGGACGACAGAGCCTGCCAGCCCATAATACGAGGCTGACCTTCTCTTTGGGCCTCGTGTTTGGTGAGAGGAAAAGGTGCTGAAATTCAAATCAACAGCACGGCGAGCTCATGGGTCACTAGCAGAGAAGTCCTCCAGGGAGGCCCAAAATGGAAATTAATTAAAATTTGTGCTGCACATTGTCAAAGCCCACCACTATTGTTGCTCCCAATATTAATTTTTATTGTGGGCCAGTTGGGCTCCCCAGACACGTCTCTTGCTCTGCCCTCCCTTTTGTCTGGGCAAAAGGCTCCCAGATCAAAGCTGCATTTCAATGAAGTTTGCCATTCGTAAGTAGTAATTACAATATCAGCAGTTTTTACTGGCATTAAACAATGAACAATCACATTCAGATGAAGGAAAAGTCGCCCAGAGATTAAAAATGAAAAGGGCTGTCCCAGCAGAGAGGGCTTTGCAGTGGGGCTGCCAGGTGATTCTGACACCAGGAAGGGAATGGGGAGAGAGGCAGAAGGGGGGATTTACCTGGGTGCTGACCCCAAAGTCACAGAGCTTCACCTGGCCCCGGGTGTTCACCAACATATTGGAGGGTTTCACGTCTGTTTGGGGGGAAAAAGTTGGGTTATCTGTATTATCCTGGATCATACAGACACCATTTATACAGAAATACAGAATATCCTCCATTGGAAGGGAGCCACATCAAAATCCAGCTCTGCACAGGACAACCCCAAATATCCAGGGAGCACTGGCATGGTGGCTTTTGATAGGAAATATTACAAATATCTCCTTCAAATTCCGTGGTTTGTAAGTCAGCAGCACAGATGAAATTCCCTATGTATGCAAAGATATAAAATACATCCTCTCCATAGAGGTATTACCTGGTATTTACACAGCTGACTTTATACAACGCTGAAATTCCACATTATTAAACTTGCAGGTGACACTGATCTGGAACAGATCCCAAGTGCACTGATGGGCAAGAAAGGAACTCGCAGGGATTTTACCAAACTGGAAAATCAGCCCAAAACCAGGATGGGATTCCATAGGGATGGATGGAAATACCACATTTGGGCAGGGATTAATCCTGCAGCTCTGCTCTGCGCACTGTTCCTCAGAGCTCCTGCCTCCACATCCATGTTTTAGAGCTTCTTAAAATCCTCAACCCAGCCCACCCCAGCAGATAATCCATCAATGGCCATCCCAAAACCAGCCTGCCAGTGGAAACATCCTGATGCCGACTCCCTGATGCCAAAGGAAGCTGCTGCACCGCTCTGAAATAAAATCAACACGGGAACGAACTGCTGAACATCCCGGGCAAGTGCACGGATGGACAGGAGCAGGGATTTTACAGTCCTCACAGGGATTTTACCAAACTGGAAAATCAGCCTGAAAAAAGGTGGAATTCCATAAATAAACCATCAATATCCATCTCAAAACCAGAGTATCAGTGCAAAAAATCCCGATGCTGACTGCCCCTGATGCCAGAGGAAGCTGGAGCACCGCTGTAAAATCGAGAGGGGAATAAACTCGACATCCAGCCTGGCTTTAGCGCAGGAAACATTGAACATCTTTGCAGTTCCAGGGATGCCAGTGGGGGAGCACAACGTGCACGTTATGGCCTGGCTTAAACATGGCAAGATTAGAGCCTGGCTTTGCCTAATCACTGCTTTCTTCTGTCAAAACGGATTAAAAGCAACAGCTTGAATCAGTGCCTCCTCTAAAAGTGAGCACTGGTTGGGGGCAGATGGATGAAACCCAACTAGAAAAGAACCTAATTTTGTTTATCATTAGGTTTGCCTGGCTCTAGCAGCTGTTTCCTGGTACCGCAGGAGCTGCCTTAATTTGTCTCTGCGATGTAGAAATGTGGAACCTCAATTAAGAAGCTGATTAAACACTTGCCTGTATTTGAGCTAAAAATCCAGACTCAGACTGGGAGCATTCAGTGGCTCCTACAGACCCCAGGTGGATCAGTACCTTTTAAGTGAGGTATCAACGCTGCTGGTACTGTAATTTCTGTAAATTTTCTAATTCCCCCTCAAAAACCCCAGATCTGAGCATGCAGAGCCTCAAGTTGTGTTTGCTGATCTCCACCCTTAGGAATTCCACCCACGTGCTGCACTTTTGATGGAGTTTCGCCTCCCCTGGAGCTGAGTGACTTTGCTAAATCCAAGCAGACGTGCTGAGCACACCAGAGGCTCTCTCCTGAATCCTGAGCAGAACAAGGTGCAGAACAATCCTGGTTTCACCTTCCTAAAACTGCGGAGCTGAGCTCTGAGCTGGGCGTGGAATGAGCCCGGCCCCAGGAGCTGCAGCACACAGGGAACGCTGATATTCCAGCATGTCCAGCTGTTCCCAACTTTTAGGGGAAAAAGGAGCACAGCCAGTTCTGCTCTTAGTTGTAACGAAAGGGATCCCAAAATCCTTCCATGACCAAAGCTGAGAACAGGAGAAAATCCTAAAAGGAAGGAAGGAAGCACTGGGAAACTGGCCCCTTAAAATTGAGGGTTGGGGACCCTACAGAGCAAGGGGCAGTCAAACCAACCCTGAAACAGCAAATCCAAGCTGTCCTTCCAGCAGAATTCAACAGCACCACGGAATCAGGGAATTTAATCGAATATTTGCTGTGCATTCCAATGGTTGCGTTCATTTCCTCAAAAAGAAAAGGAAGTGACAGCCCTGCACAAAATATCTGATGCTGAAAGCAGGGAGGAACATCAGCTCATCAGCAAAGCAGCCTTTTGGTCTCATCACCCACTCCAGTTAATGGGTTAAATATTTTTTGGGTTTGGGAAACGAGTGTGCATAAATAATGTTCTGCACCATCTGCTTGTGATTAATATTAGTGTTGAGAAGTGAAAGAATTTAAACAAGAGCCAAAAGGGGTCATTATGCTCCCATTACCAGGGCTTGCTTAATACAAATGATTTCTATGAAGCATCATTATAGAGGATGAACAAGTTCTCCTCCTGATGGAGCTGCCTGAGTAGTTTCACCTCTCTACAAACAAACAGGACCTCCAAGCTCTTACTCACCAGTAAATAGAACCATCAGAGGTTCAGCTTTTTGAACACCAAACATTTCACTCGTTGGTGGCATTGAAAAGCAAACAGATTCATGATTGTGCGAGGGAGAGGGAAAAAAAAATAAAAAAGGGCCCTGAGATGCTTTAAAAGCTGGCTCTTGACTTCTCCTGGCTTTTAAAAACAGCAAAAAGCAACAGGCCGGGTTCAAGGAAGGCAGCAGCGTGGTTTGGCAGAGGCCAGGATTAATTTTTTTTTTAAAAATAAGCCTTAAGTGGTCCATGAGTGGGCAAGGCTGTGTTTAGCTACACACAGAGACATAAATAAAAGTATGGAAGGACAGAATCGTGGGATGGCTGGGGTGGGAGGGGATCTTAAAGCTCATCCTGCTCCCCCTGCCATGGGCAGGGACAGTTTCCACCATCCCAGGCTGATAAATCCACCAACACCCTGGGATTTGTGTCTGCGCTGCATCAGGGGGCCCTAATGCTGATTCTATCCCCCAGAGGTAAAACAGGAGAGTGGGAGAGGCAAATCTGCGGCTCTGGACATCTCTGGTGAAGTGCTCAGCACACAGTCACTGGTGAGAAGGTGGGAACACTCCTGCAGTGCCTGTCCCTCCCGGAACAAAGAGGAGTGGAATATCCTGGGATTTCTGCCCCTTTTCCTGGGGAAAAGGGGACGGTCTGAGTGATGCCCAAGCCTCCTCCCGACACAGAGCAGAGCTCCACACCCTCCACTCTCCCTCATTTCAAACCAGCAACACTTCCAGAACTTCAATTTAAAACCTAACCAGGAACTGAGGTGCCCAAACCACGGAATAAATCTAGATATGTAATTTATATAAACCCCCCCAGAGCCGAGCACAGCAATCCAGTCAGTACAATTAAACACAAGCGGGTAACATTGATTTCCTGCACTTCCTTTAATAAGCAGGTGTGAAGAAAGCAAAACACAGCAGATAAAATGCACACGGTCTATACTTATTCTTGAACTTAACAGATTTTGGTTTGTCTTTAGACAAACTTTGACTTTGTACATGATTAGACTTGTTTAATTGCTAATTCTGTTTTAAATCTAAGTTAATTTCTCATTACCCTTCCATTTCTACTTCTTATCCTCTGGGGAAAAGAGCACACTTATCATTGGGACATTCTCACATCTTCCAAGGAAGTGGTGGAGGTGTTAATCTTATGTTTATGTTTGAAGTGGGTGTGATGACTCCAGCTCGGGGTTTATTAATATGCACGGCTATCACCTCATTAGTTGTGAGGTTTGTTTTGAAGTGAAGCTGTAATATTTGCTGAGATGTCTGATCTGCAGGAAGAGACTTGCTCATTGTTTGTTTCCTGGGCTTGAATTCCCTGCTCCAGGCACCCAGCTCTGCCCTGGGACTGCCTCAGCCCTTCCTTGGAAATTCCTGACTCTCCTGCTCTGCCCTGTAGAGACAGCAAGAGAGCCCGGAGTCCAAATTCCTTCTTTCACCTCTGAGCATCAAAACCAGGAGACATCACCTGCAGAAACGATCACCTGCCTGCCCCATCCCTCTGCCCCTGCTCTGAAGATGCAGAAATTCACATTTTCTGTAGCCTGAACATGGGTAAAATAACGCAATGCTAGGGGAAGCTGCTGAACCTGGAACACTCACTGTGCCCTCCACAGCATTCTGCAGGGCTGGGTCAATCCAGCAACAGAGCAAGGCCAGAACAATCAGAAGAGTGATGAAAAATCAGTTTCTGAGCTTTTATTCAGACCACAGCAAGGACCAAACACCATCCATCAAAATCCCGGAGCTGCTCCTCAATCAAGGCAAGGAAACCCAGGCAAGAGGGGAGATTTTGTTCTACTGGCACAGCAAAAATCTCAGCCAGGTTCTACAAGTACAGCAGCACAAGAAGAAAACGTCACAGCATTTGTGCTCTCTCCTAATCCCAACCAGAAGGTGGCCAGAAAAAATTTTAAGAAGTTAAAAATTTCGAATCATTTTTCTTTTTGGGTGTTTATCAAAGTGTGGTGTGAAGCCTATCCAGAGCCACACCCAGCCATGGATGTTCCTGCTGCCTCTTTTTCATTTTTTTTTCTCTTTTCTTTTCTTTTCTTTTCTTTTCTTCTCTTTTCTTTTCTTTTCCTTTCTTTTCTTTTCTCCCGTGGCAGCTCCAGCAGCAGGCTGTTCCTCCTCCTGGGAGGGGATGAAGCTGCCCACCCTGCCCCAGCAGAGCGGGTCAGTTGTTTAAACCCCCCCAGAAATGAAATCTCAGTGATCTGAGTCTGCTCTGGGTTATTTCTGCTCTTCCCATCCAGCCCAGGGACAAACCCAGCCCTTCAGAGGGCCTCAGATTGTGCCAGGGGAGGGTCAAAGTTGGGTATTAGGGAAGATTTCCTCACAGGAAAAGGTTTACCAGGTGTGGCACAGGTATTTTGGTTGGGTTTTTTTTTTTTTTTAAAGTTTTGGTGGATCTGATTTAATTTTTCCAAACAGACGCATTTTAAACAAAATTTAACAGGCAAAAGCAAAGGACAAATGAGAAGTTTAAAAAGAACGCCCCAAATTAGCTGCAGGAAAGAGAATAAACACCAAAACCCAAAAGTGACTTATGTCCAAGCAGGTTTAAAGCCTTGAAGTGCCCCTGACCACGGCAGGGGACAGTGGACCACGATTTTGAAGATCTGAGCCTCCAGCAACACTTGTGGCTGTCACATGAGATGTCTGAAGCCCCAAAGAAAATTCCTTGCCTATTTCCTGTTCCCAATACCAAACATCTCATTTCCATGCTGATCCTTCCACCAGGCACCTGTTTGCAACCCCAAGGTTCCGAATCCCTGTAAAACTCATTTTTCCCCTCAGTCTTTTTCTTTTCAGGGGAGGAGGGAGGGCAATAAAAGAGCAATAAAAATGTTTTACAAGCGAGTGTGCCAGGTTAATGAGTAAAATTCATTCTGCATTACCCCACTGGACCCAAAGCAGACGTTTGCTTGGCCAAGTGTCTTTGTAGAAGGTGCTGTTAGAATTTCATTGCAAACCAGAAAACATCTCACCTCTGTGTAAAATCTTCAGACTCCATAAATAGGTCAGGCCTTTCACGACCTTTAGGTAAAAGAAAAACAAACAAACAAATAAAAAAAATCACATTTTAGGGATTCCTGACAGGAAGAATTCCACCGTTCAGCTGGGGCGGGGATCAGAGAGCGCAGCTGGAAGGATGAAGGCAGGACCACGAAAAGGGGAGACTCCACCTCCCTCCCAGGTGAGCCCCTGCTAAAAACCTGCAGCACGTCCCCTATTAATACACAAATTCATCAGCCACACCTTCATTTTTTTGCCAGGACCTGTAAGCTGACGTCAGTTGAGCTCACCCTGAATCCCTTCGGGCATCTCAGAGTATTTTTAGTTCACCTGTCCTTGCTGGGGTGTTAAAAGTCACAAAGGCCAAAGGATGGAATGATTTGTGTTCGTGAGAAAGGCCAGAAAACAAGAAAATCTCTCCATAATCTCTCACAATTCATCCTCCCTTCCCTTTCTTTCCATTTGCTGCATCTTTTCCTTTCCTTTCCTTTCCTTTCCTTTCCTTTCCTTTCCTTTCCTTTCCTTTCCTTTCCTTTCCTTTCCTTTCCTTTCCTTTCCTTTCCTTTCCTTTCCTTTCCTTTCCTTTCCTTTCCTTTCCTTTCCTTTCCTTTCCTTTCCTTTCCTTTCCTTTCCTTTCCTTTCCTTTCCAGGCTTTCATTTGCTCCATGCAAATGTGGATCTTTTCTTCCTGAACTGCCAAAATTCCCTCATTCTCCTCTCATTTTGGACCAAACACAAATCCTACTGCATCTCACAGCAGGGAAATGCCAGCTCCTAAAACACAACTCCTGAAAGGAAATACAATTCCTAAAACACAATTCCTGAAAGTGAATACAACTCCTAAAACACAATTCCTAAAGGGAAATAAAACTCCACAGTTCCTGAAAGGAAACACAACTCCTAAAACACAATTCCTGAAAGGAAATAAAACTCCTAAAATACAATTCCTAAATTAAAAACAAAACTCCTAAACCTGGGCAGGTTTCAAAATTTGCTCCTTCCGCCACCAAAACTGCTGAAGCCAAACTCCAGCACAAAATTCACAATTCAACCACTGCTGACCTTCCCAGCCCATCCCTGCTGCCCCTTTGAAACACTTTCCATCTCTGAGGTGAAATTTAATTCCATTTCCAAGACGTTTTCCTCACGGATCTCCAGAACAATGAAGCATTTCTGACACTGCTTGAGTTGGGCGAGTTCTGCAGTCAAGACAATTACGTTTTTTGTGCTCTGAGTAGCCCAAAATGAAATTATTTATGTTGCAGTCATCAAGCAGAAGTGCTAAAAATGATCCAGAGTGAAGGCAGAGAGCACAGTAATTTTCTGCCTTCCTCTTGGATTAGAAACTCTTTCAAATTTTAACATTTATTCCGTAAGAAAAATGATGTTGGTGGAATCAGAATCTTTTCGTAAAGCAAGTAACAGCGGTGGATCCCAAATAAAACCGTTCCAGGAGATAATTCCTCCTTTAAACTCCCCCCAAACCCAACCATCTCCTGGCCTCAGATGGTTTTTACCTTTAACAAAAGCTTTGGTCAAATTCTGCCAGCCCAGAGGGGTGGCTTGTTCACCTCAAGCCTTTCAAAAAGCTTGGATTTGATGATCTTAAAGGGGTTTTTTTCCAGCCTTAATCCTATGGTTCCATGGCTCATGACAAGCAAATGGAAATTCTATCTACAGCCTTTTGACATAATAATGACAATAATAACAGTAATAATAATGATTAAAATAATAAAGTATCAGTGCAAAAATAAATCAAGGAGATGTAATATTTCACGCTTCCTCCGATGGCCAAAGGGATTTTCAGAACAGGAAACTCTTTGATTATTAAAAATGCACTTAGACTATTGAAAATCTTTTAAACCACAGGAAATTATTTAGTAGAAAGCAAGCCTTTAAGAAAAGCCCCAGCATTTCTCATGAAACAAATCAAGAGCTGTGAGTTATTATTAAACACCTTAATTATGGAACACGAGCTGGGTGAGCAGTGAGGGACGCTGAGAATTAACCAAACTCTCCCTTCAGGTTCTCTGGGTGGACAAAGGAATAAAAAAGGAGTTTTTCCCTTTATCCTGCGCTGTAAATCTGCTCCCAGGAGCCCCCCAAATGGGCTCACCTCGTTATTCACGCCCCTTACATTTGCCTATTAGGGAAGGACTCTCAAGCATTAAATACCATTCTAAAACTGGAAGGGAGAAGCTTTTGATGGAAGAAGCCGGAGCAGGAATTATTGGCATTCAGTGAAGGAGGTTTTACTACAATGCCTTGACAAAGCCTTGACACAAAAAGTGCTTCCACCTGCTGTCAATCACTCCCCGTGCTGACAGTTCAAGTGCACATCCTTTCAGGGAGAACTTCAATCAAAAGCAGCGCTGCGAGCGCCGAGCACAATGTCACTGCCTCCGAAATGGAGGGGAAAATAAATGTGGGAAGTGGCAAACCGAGGCAGGCAGGGTCTGGCACCCCCAGCCCAGCTCCGGATGGAGCAGCACCACACCAGGAGAGGCCTCAGCGTCCCCAAATCTGCTTTTCCTATCAAAAAACACCCCAGGCCTTCAGGCAAATAAAAATAGGAGGAAGGGGAGAGACCTGGAGAGATTTCCCCTTCTCACGGATGGCGGCACACAGGGACGGGGATGAATTTTCGGGTGAAGGCAGAGATCCCCTCCACATCTCCAGCGGGAAAGGCTGAGAGGATTGAGAATTGGAATTGGTGACCCAACTGTGGCCTTCCAGTGCCTGAAGGAACCAAACCAGAGCTGGGGAGAGACCATTCCCACGGGCTGGAGGGACAGGAGAGGGGGAATGGATCCCAGGGCCAGAGGGCAGCGATGGATGGGATTTGGGGATTTTGGGCAGGAATTGCTCCCTGGGAGGGTGGGCAGGCCCTGGCACAGGGTGCCCAGAGCAGCTGCGGCTGCTCCTGGAATGTCCAAGGCCACACTGGGCAGGAATCCATTCCCTGTGTCCTGTCCCTTGTCCCCAGTCCCTTTCCAGCTCTCCTGGAGCTCCTTCAGGCCCTGCCAGGGGCTCTGAGCATTCCCTGGATCCTTCCCTTCTCCAGGTGAGCATTCCCAGCTCTCCCAGCCTGGCCCCAGCCCTCAGAGCAGCTCTGGGGCTTCTCTGGAATTGCTCCAGCAGCTCCACATCCTTGACAAGTCTGGCTGAGAGGGCAGAAGATGAGAAGGACAAACCCGGTGGTGCCCATTTAGAACCATTCAGGTTGGAAAAGCCCTCCCAGATGAACGAGTCCAACCCCAGAAATCCCAAAGCTGGAGCCAGAGGAGTGCTGGGATGCAGGGAATGCCTGGATGTGCTGCATCCTTTTCCTCTGGAAATGGTTTCCCTTCAAAACTTCCCCAAATACAACAGCAAATTCCACTGAACAGATGTGCAGGTCACACAGATTGTCAAGCAGCTTCCATGGACTCCTGCACTGGACATGTCTTGGGAGAATAAAAGACAAATGACTCTGGACACGGGGAAGAGAAAAAAAAAAAACCCAGGCTGGGGGAAAAAAAAAATGGAAGCTGCAGGTTTTGTCTACAAAATCCATCTGTGGTAGCTGCAGCTTTTGTCTGGCCCTCTCCTCTGTGCAGCAATCCCAGGATTTGGGTAATCCCAAGGTGCTCAGGGGGGATTATGGTGCAATCCCCCCAAAAAAGGCTCTGCTGCCACCCTAGACACAACGTGGGGAGGCTCAAAGGAGCCATTCCTGGGCCACGGAGAAACTGCAGGGAAAACAAAAGGCTTCTGCTGCCTCCTTCCAACGATTCCACTGCCAAAAATCAGCACCAGAGCACAGGAGCTGCTGGTTCAGCCTCACTGCTCACCTTCTGCTCCCAGAACAGGAAATCAAATATGCAGGAAAAGTGAAACATCCTTGTCAGGGAGTCAGGATCACAAGCAGGAAATAAATAAAATAAGCAGGAAAAGTGAAATATCTATGTCAGGGAGTCAGGCCCACAAGAAGGAAATAAATAAAATAAGCAGGAAAAGTGAAATATCCATGCCAGGGAGTCAGGATCACAAACAGGAAATAAATAAAATAAGCAGGAAAAGTGAAACATCCATGTCATGGAGTCAGGCCCACAAGAAGGAAATAAAATAATTAGGAAAAGTGAAATATCCATGTCAGGGAGTCAGGATCACAAGCAGGAAATAAATAAAATAAGCAGGAAAAGTGAAATATCTATGTCAGGGAGTCAGGCTCACAAACAGGAAATATAATAAAATAATTAGGAAAAGTGAAATATCTATGTCAGGGAGTCAGGACCACAAGAAGGAAATAAATATAATAAGCAGGAAAAGTGAAACATCCATGTCAGGGAGTCAGGCCCACAAGAAGGAAATAAAATAATTAGGAAAAGTCAAATATCCATGTCAGGGAGTCGGGCTCACAGGCTGAATGATCAGGGACAAAATGACCCCGAGGGGAACAACAAAAAAATCCAGCCATGGAGACATGAAAGGAGGGGCTGGAGCAGCATTAGGGAGGAGAGGAACACCGGAGGAGAACCTGTGGGATGCCAGGGGGAGCACGGGGGAGAGACAAAAACCAGGTGTGGATGGATTAAAGCCACCCCGTGAGTGAGAGAAGGAAAAAGAGAAGGAAGGAGCAGCTGAAGCAATGCTGGAAGGCCACCCCAGGATTATCAAACCATCCTCAGCACCGTCAGGAAAATGGGGACGCTGTGAGCAACTCCCCACTCGCTGCTCCGGAGGCAGGGGAGATGAAACCTCCTCCCTCTGAACTGAGGTGAAAAGCACTCAAATTCCACAAGGAACTGCCAGGTACATAATGAGCAGATTTGAAGCTGCTCAGAGGAAGCAGCATCAGAGAGGGATGTTCATCACCCTGGGCAGGCCACACAAATTAAGAGGAGAGGAGAGCTGTGAATTACAATGAACAGAGACTAAATAGCTGCCTGTGTTGGATTAAAGGATTTAAATTGTCAGCTTGATGTATAATGAATGTGAAAAGCCAGCACTTAATTAAATGGCACATGATAGAATAACTTTGTTATGCTTTAAACTGCTTAAGTTATCAAAGTATTCCTTGTATTTCGCAATTGTTTTGCGGTATCTCCCTCCCTGGTGAGATCCACCGAGACACTGGTCATTACCCTGGGTTCAGCTCTGGGGAAAGATGGGTTTTTTCAAACTGGAACACTTTCTGTTGGTCTGTAATTTGAGTTTTCAGTAGTGACCAGTGAATTTTTAGCAGCTGAAGGCTGCAGAGCCCCAAGGATGAGCTTTAAAGATCCCACTGTCAACACCTCAAGACCAAACCCAGGAGACCTGAGGGTTCTTCTGACAGCACAGACTCACCACCCCAAAAATGACCCCAATTAACCCTTCCCTGGGGCTGCTCCGGTGTGGAAGGGGTGAGAGACCAGCCTGTGCCCAGCTCTGGCTTGTGCCAAGGGAAAAACTTCCTCCTCCTCACCAGCCTTGAGGAAAACAGAAAATCTGCTCTGCCACTGCATTTTGGGGCCAGGAACCAGCTTCATGCTCCAGGCTGGCAAGGAAAACCAAGGGATTCCCCCTGGACAGAATAAGGACAGCCAGGATGGAAATCACACCTCAGAGACAAAGCAGCCCCAGCAGGGCTCCTGAAGGCACCACAGGGAGCAGAGGGGCTTAAAGGCTGATGAAATAAATATTGAAATAAATAAAAGTGATTAAAAGCACTGCCCCATCCTGATGGGAAGAAATGCTGATAGGAAGGGATATGACCACACAGACTTCCAGAAAATTCTTTTTAATTTTTTCTTTCTTTATCCCACTCAATTTATCCCATCCTTTCACACAGATTTGTGTAACAGAATCCTGGGATGGTTTGGGTTGGGAAGGACCTTAAAGCTCATCCAGCGCCACCCCTGCCATGGCAGGGCCTCCTTCCCCTGTCCCAGGCTGCTCCAACCCCAGTGTCCGACCTGGCCTTGGGCATTCCAGGGATCCAGGGGCAGCCCCAGCTGCTCTGGGAATTCTATCCCGGCCCCCTCCCCGCCCTCCCAGGCAGGAATTCCTGCCCAATATCCCACCTAAATCTGCCCTTTCCCACTCTGAAGCCATTCCCTGTGTCCTGTCCCTCTCCAGCTCTCCTGGAGCCCCTTTAGGTCCTGGAAGGGGCTGTGAGCTCTCCCTGAAGCCTTCTCTCCAAGCTGGACAATCCTCTCTCCCCCAGCTTTTCCTCATGGGAGACAAATCCCATCCCTGTCAGCATCCCATGAACCTCCAGAGGTCGTGCTGGCCACTCCCGAGGAAGTTTTCCTAAATCCCAGAGCCCCTGAGCACAGGGGATGGTTTGGAGGAGCAGGAGAGAGGAGGGAGCTCCCCTCACACAGATCCTGGAGCTGCCCCCCCACCAAATCACAGATTTTTCCACACCCACAATCAAAAAGGGAGAGAGAAAAAGCAATCCGAGTACTCACGGCCACCGCTATCCTTCCGAGGACGTGTTCTGGAATTTTCCTATAAACATCCAGAGATCCCCCTGCAGGGACAAACAGCACGTGCCACATCAAACAGTGCCCCAGATTTGAAGCCCCAAAGGTTTTCTAGGCCTTGGTTATTAATAAAAACACCACCAATGATAAAACAATAACCGTGTCAGAAATAACTGACCTTCAAACCCTCCCAAACTCTGCACAAACAGCACTCAGGGCTTTTTTTACCCCGTTCCTGGTTTTTGGCTTGTAGCGTTAATACTCAGAAAACAGCAGCAAGAAAATGTCAGAAAAACCTCCCACTCTCAGAGTATCAACATTAAAGAATTCCTAATTGTGTGGAAAAATGTCTTGAGGATAGCAAAATCACCCCAAAAAAAACTGATTTCAAGGTCCAAAGTATCCCCAAAACCCCCCAATCACAGAATCGCAACATTAAAGAACTCCAAAATGCACGGAAAAATGTCCTGGGGATAACAAAATCACCCCAAAAAAACAGATTTCAAGGTCCAAAGTATCCCAAAAACCTCCCAGTCACAGAATCTCAACATTAAAGAACTCTAACTGTGTGGAAAAATGTCTTGGGGATAGCACAATCATCCCAAAAAAGCAGATTTCAAGGTCCAAAGTATCCCAACTCTTGTCCCCAAAAGCTGGTGCTACCATTCTGGGGTATCCAATATATTTATATTTTTGATCAAATGGATATAAATATCCCAGCAAATGGATACAAATAGCCATCTAAATGGATATAAATAGCCATTTTATCTCCATGATTAAAATAACTTCCTCCTGACATCATTCAGTTTTTAAAAATAAAACCTTGAATAAAACACTTTTTTCAACCAGAGAATCTGAGAGAACACTGGAGACGAGGCGCAGCCATCACTGGGAGGGAGTTGGAAATGTAAAAAGGGTGGAATCACAGTAATAACAAGATTTTAACAGGGAGAAAATAAAATTCACCATGAAGCCTAAAAGGGCTTTACCCATTGGAAAGGAAGAAGCTGCCCAACGGCATTTAATGGGTTTGGGGAGTTTTCCCCTGCCACAAAGTGAATTATTTGGGAGATCTTCTCCACCTTGATACCCAGCTAAACTGCACCTTTGTGGAAAAACCTGGCATAAAAAGGGGCATAAAACGCTGGTTCCTAAGGAGATCCTGGCGGGAGGAGCAGGCTCGGGCTCCGCGGGGAAGAGCCCGAGATGCAGGGCCAGAATCTGCCACCAGAACTCCCCGAGAGAGGCCAGCGAGGCTCCCAAAGCCCTCCCACCAGGGGATCCTCCCCGCTTCCCCCAGGAATATCCCAAATCCTCCAGGCAGGGGCTGGGACACACCAGGAACATCCCAAATCCCCCAGGCAGGTGCTGGGACACCCCAGGAATATCGCAAATCCCCCAGGCAGGGGCTGGGACACCCCAGGAATATCCCAAATCCCCCAGGCAGGTGCTGGGACACCCCTGCTTCACCCCCAGGAATATCCCAAATCCCCCAGGAAGGTGCTGGGACACCCCAGGAATATCCCAAATCCCCCAGGAAGGTGCTGGGACACCCCAGGAATATCCCAAATCCCCCAAGGAGGTGCTGGGACACCCCAGAAATATCCCAAATCCCCCAGGGCGGTGCTGGGACACCCCAGGAATATCCCAAATCCCCCAGGCAGGCACTGGGACACCCCTGGAGCGCCGGGATGGGGTTACAGGGATGGTTCTGGGCTGAGGATTCCCGTGGGGAGGAAGGAGAGGGGACCGGAGGAGGAACTCGGCAGCGAGCTGGGAAACAGCTGGGCTGGAAAATCACTCCTTGCCTGGTAATTAAGAGACGATTTCCACTGCAAACACCCAGGACATTGGGTTAATAGATTTCTTGAAAGGAAAAGCTGTTTTGGCTATCAAAACACTACAAGTGAGGAACAGCTGTTTTGTCAGCGAGGACAGATTGCACGGGAGGCTCAAATATCAAACCACAAATTAAGGCTGCCTTTATTTCTCTTCTGTTTACATTTTCCATAAAAGTATGGGAAGTTCCAGGCAGGGAAAATGCAGAATATCCCCCAATCTCAACCTGCCCTGGTCTTTTAACTACCTGCAATATTATTAATACTCCACATTTTTGAGTCTTACTGTTGCATTTCATTCTACAAAAAAAATTCCCCATTTAATTACTCAGCAATCAAAAGCAAACTGGATCCACTACTCACCATCCATGAACTCTGTACACAGTGAAATCCTGTTTTCTACAAAAAAAGCACCATAAAATCCTATGATATACGAGGAGTCACACTGGGAAAAGAGAGGGAAAAAAAGCCACCAGGCTGTTTTAGAATCTGCTCTAAGAAAATTGCAGCCAGAAGAATTCCAATGGTAAAACCCACGTACCTTGTAAAGAATTTCTAGCTCGGACATGATCTGCTTCTGGAGCTCCAGTGTTATGTCCAAGGGTATGACCTGAAACACAGAAATGCACAGAGTCCATGTGAAAGGGAAGTGGATTATTCAAAATAAAAGTCCTGAAGATCCATGGTCATTGTGGGATAACAAGAAAGAGAGGAATAGGTGGAAAGGATTTTTTAACAGGAAGGACATTTTCTCACTGTCCCAACTCCTCAGCAAGGCCAAAGCACCAGGGACTGCAGCCAAAGTGGGCTGCACATCCTGGAGTTAGGAATTTCCAGGATTTCCAGGGCAGGCCCTCTTAACAAGGCACTGAAAATCAAACTTAACACAGAATTCTTTGCCACAATTCCTTGAAACCTCAATTATTAAGCTCTGCTTTACAAACCAAACTGGACTCAGTGCCTTGAGCCAGGCTCAGCCTGGCTCCCCCACCCAACACCTCAATTTAATTTCATTTAACACAACAATTGAATACTTCAAGCTAAAGGGGAGCAAAATTTAGTCAGTTTTCAGAATCAGCAGAATAAACACTGCAGGAATAGTGCTGACAGACCAGAACAGAACACAGGGAGCCCATTTCCAAACACAGCACCAAAATCTGTCTCCAGGAAAAACCAATAACCTGCCTCTTCCCAGGGCTGGCTCCGGGGTTATTTATAAAAGCTGTCACTAAACTAAATTGTAAGTGGAATACAGGGGCTGCCAAGAAACGTTTAACACACTTGTCCAGATCAATAATCATTTGCCAACAATATTCACTTCCATTTTTTTCCAGCGTGAAAACCTTCGGAATTCATCTGTGCTGGGATCCCGCCAGTTGTGTTCACTGAACAGCTCCAGAATTCCATCTGGTCAGTGGGGTAAAATTAAAATTTTATCTCAGTTCTGATCCCAGTGAGCAATCTCTCTGACCCCAGGATCAAAACTATCCCTGACATCCCAAAAACCAGGCCTAGAATGAGGAAAGGTCTGGGGCTCATTTGCATTAACCCTAATTACAAACATCCCAATAATGAGGATAAGCTGGGAAAGCAGAGTTTTTGCATGTCCAGGTGGTCAGGACACTGAGGGAAGGGCACAGACAGAAGAAATAAAAATTTATTTCACTCCAAAATGATCAGCCTCACCTTCTCTGCAGAATTGTTTTACTGTTTTCTTCCACCTGGAAATGTGTGGCTTGTGTGGCCCCACCCTGATGTCAAGGCTGGAGGAACCTTATTTATTTACAGCACAGAAAGAGGAAAAAAAAATATCCCAGCTTAACCTGCATTTATCATCTCCTTTTATATGAAATTTCCAAGCCTACTTTGTGTGGGTAAAAAAACCCTCCAGGGATTCACGAGGTGAGAGTTTCCAGCACGGGCTGGAACTGTGTTAAAGCCAAAAAAAAGAACCCAAAAAATCTCCTCAGAGTCATTGCTGCTGAGGATGAAGCTGTGAATAAAGATTTGGGTGCAAATTCCTGAAATTTTGGGATAGTTTGGGTGGGAAAGGACCTCAAAGGGATTTCATTCCACCCTCCACTAACCCAGGGCGCTCCAAGCCCCGTCCAGCCCGGCCTTGGACATTCCAGGGATGAGGAATCCCAAAGTTCCACAGCTGAGACAACGAGATGGAACATGAAATAATGGAGATTTTTTCCTAAATTTCCTAATTTTTCCCTTTGGAAGGAACTTTGCAGCAGAAATCATCATTTCCCTGTGATCACCTGAGGGTGCCCAGGCTGTCGGACGGGATGGATGCAGGGTCAAAACTGGGTGAACTGGTTGAGCTGGGGCAGGAGATGGGACCAGAAGGGCACTTAAAAATAAATTTAAATGACATGGAAGTCCTCTGGGAACTCCTCTGATCTTCCTGACCAAGCTGCATCTTCCCAATGAAGTTTTTTTGCCCCAACTGCAGCGATTTTGGAGCCCGGCTCAGGCCCAGGGAAAGGAACTTTGGAGAGAGGAACCCACCTGAGCCCAGCTCCCTGTTGGAGTCCAGGGCAGGTGGAAAACCCCTGGAACTGCGCTGGGGGGTCTGAAACCCTGGCAGAGACCCCAGGAAAGCACAGGCTTTGACCTTAGTCCATGGGAAAAGCTTCCAACACTTACAGATGAGTTAAGAAGTAATAAAGATTTAAAATAGAGTTCGTTTAGTTTGTCACAGGGTGAGAAATTGTAGTTTTGGGTTTTTAGTATGGAAGTAGATTGAGGCAAGACAGAGAATTTGGGGTGTTGTCTCATCTTCTTCTTCATCTGCTCCATCTCCTGCTGTGGCGGTGGCACAGAGACATTGGTGGGATGGAATCGAAGTAGAAATTACGTGTTTAGAATAGGTGACAGTAATTGGCATAAAACCACAAATATTGCACGTTCTTAGAGTTAATTGGACTAGAAATCTTTAACACGACCTAGTGGCCGTGCCTCCATGTTCTTGCAGCCAAGTTTCTCCTACCACGTGGACACTCCTGTAAGGCCTTGAGATCAGAAATAAAATAAACACCTTTGAAAGTGAGCTGCAAGATCCGTCCCACCTTTCAACCCTGGGACGGGACTCTGAGGGACAGAACACCCCGAATTAGGGGGGATGTCGGGGTGCAAAACCCTCACAGCTGCCCTGCTCCCCTCCAGGACCACCGGGGCTGAGCTGTCCGGAAACCCCAGCAGCTGAGGGACCGAATTATCATTTACTCCCGGCTCAATCTGAATTAGCCAGAGCCCATTAAAACCTCCAGAATAAACGCAGCAATTCATCACTGGCTGTCAGGGATGACTCTCTCCATTTGCTGCCGCGGCACTAAAGGGAAGCAGAGCAAAAATCACGGGTCAGATTCTGATATTCTGCTTTAATTTTCCACTTTAATCCGGGCTGGCGTCTCTGTTTTTTACAGCACGTACAGCTCCAGGGAAATCCGGGGTATTGTGGGCAGGGCACGAGTGATTGATAATCAAATGCTCCATTGGAATGGCAGCTCAAAGCAGTTTGCACTTGGATTTCCCCCTCTAAACAGGAAAAAAGTTACTTGGAAAAAGGAACTAAACCCTCTGGAGGTTAAGGTTATAAAAAATATGGAATTTGGTGCATCACTGAGGGGTTATGTTATGGATTATTAGCACTGGGTTGATTATTTAGCAGCTGAAAGTGCTTTAATCAACAGGTTTTGGTTATTTTGTGCACATAAATCTGTATATTATCATTAAAATTAAAAAAAGCAGAACTCTGCTTTCCCAGGAATGGTCGGGTTCAGTATTCAAGATTTTTTTCCCTATAATAGGAAAAATTTTCCTTGGGAAAAGGAATTAAACTCTTNTATAATATGTTTGATTTGTACATGTTCTTTTCTGTATTTTCTGTATTTAGTATATATTTCTGTATTTTCTATATTTAAGATACATTTCCACAGAAATATTTCATTATTTAAGCAATTTTTAAAATGGATATAGACATATACAAATGGTCTATTATATGCATGACATATACTGCTCTTTTCTATATTTCATATNGTTATTTTGTGCAAATAAATCTGTATTTTATCATTAAAATTTAAAAAAAAAGCAGAAGTCTGCTTTCCCAGGGAAGTTTGGGGACTCAAAATTCAAGGTTTTTCCACGTGAAATAGGAAAAAGGAATTAAATCCTCTGCAAATAAAGGTTGTATAAAGTATGGAAAATATATTATATATAAAATATAAAATTTGGTACATCACTGAGGGGATATGTTATGGATTATTAGCACTGGGTTGATTATTTAGCAGCTGAGAGTGTTTTAATCAACAGGTTTTGGTTATTTTGTGCACATAAATCTGTATATTATCATTAAAATTNGGGTTGCTTATTTAGCAGCTGAAAGTGTTATTTTGTGCAATGAAATCCGTATATTATCATTAAAAAAAGCCCAAATGCAGAATTCTGCTTTCCCAGAACCCTCCAGTGACATTCCCAGATCTTGGCAAGTCCATGTCAAAATAAATATATATAACAAAAATATATAACATATAATGTGTAATATATAACATATTATGTATAACGGAGAATATATAATGTATAATAGATAATGTATAGTGTATAATATATAATATGTTTGATTTGTACATGTTCTTTTCTGTATTTTCTATATTTAATCCACATTTCCGAGGGATTCCCAGGGAAAAAGGAGGCGAAATTCCTGGGAAAAGGGATTTTGCCCCAGGGAGGGGATTTCCATTAACCTTGCCAAGGGTGGACTTGTTCCTGCTGCCTGAATTCCCAGATTTCCTGAATTTCCTCCTGCCACATCGGTGTTATTTTATCCCAGTTATTGAGTGAATTTCAGAGAAAAATGGGTTTTTCTGACCACAAAATTCTACAAACTCCCATGTTCGATCCAAACAAGGAGCCCAGGTGCCCTTGGAAACATCCATGGAGGTATCAAAATCTGGGATTTTCAGGCAATTCCCTGTGGGAAAATCCTGAATTTTGGGAATCTGAGCTCATTGGGAATGCCTGAATTTACAGGCTGGGCTTTTCCTATAAATAAACAATCGAATAAATGAATAAGTAAAGAAATAATTTTCCTGTAAATAAAGAAATTAATGCAATAAATCAAACTGAGAGCCAATGATCAGAGGGAAGCAAAGCAAGGGCACGAAAAACTGGATAAAATTGAAATGTCTGGAATTTCTTACCTTCACTGCCAGGATTTTTCCACTGCGGACATGGTAAGCCCTGGGTGAGGAAAAAAAATTTCAATAATTTGAGATGATATCAAATTCCCTCTGCGAGAATGTCCAATATAAATACACTCAGTTCACAGGAAAATTAATTTTACCTCGTAGATTTTATGTAAAACCAATTTTATCCAGCATTTCTAAAGGAAAACTGAGGAAAACAAGGGATCAAAATGGATTTGTGATTTATCAGGGCTTGTATCATTATTTTTGATATAAAATATACACATTGGAGGCTTTGATACAGCAGAAAAATAAGCTATAAATGGAAATTTCACACAATCATTTAGGTTGGAAAATACCTCCAAAGGGAAGTCCAACCTTCAATCTTTGAGTCCAACCTTGAATTTATCCATTTTTCCACTTTCCTTCAGTGGAATGAATTAAGATTATCACTGTTATTCAGAAGTTTCATGGAAAATCAGGATTATCTCACCGATCTGCCAGTCCCGCGGGTATTTCCAGAGACAAGCAGCTACACCAATTAAACGGAATTAAACCAGATTATGGCCAACTCTCTCTCAGAACTTAAGGACCCACAGAAAAGAGCCGCAAAATTCCATTTCTGCATTTATTTTATGATTACAGAGTGCATATAAAGACAGAGGGAATTATTGCTGATGTTCACACGTACCCAAAATAATTTTCCAGGGTATTTCAACAGCAATTTATCTTAATTTCTGAGGAGAAACCCCCCTAATTTGGCTATTTAACAATGACTTGAATATTTCTTACCGCGAACACGTGAGAAAATAAAGGAAGATTAAAAAAAAACTCTCCACAAAATCCAATTTTTTTTGCATAAAAACAAAACCATTAAAGGTTTTCCTCTTCACTGGTTTTACTGTCTCACCCTGATTTATGGCAGCGTTGTCAGAGACGTGGCACTAACTTTAGAGAATTCTAATATTTTACCTCTCTGTACCTCCAGCAATTACAACTGAGGAAGAAAAGCTTTAATAGTTGGGTTTTTTGCATGGAAAATCACCCACTGACAGGGTGAAAATGTCATTTAATCTTATTTATAACCCTGAGCCCTCTTCCAATTTCTGGCAATGGCATAGAAATTCCTAAAAACTTCACCTTCATTTAGTAACTCCTGGATGAACATTCATGCATCAGATTTTAGGGGAAAAAAACCAAGAATTTAACAAGGCAGAAGGGGAAAAATTAGTGTAGAAAATGAGATTATCAATGGGAATTTTGATAGAACAAGAGTTGAATCCATGAATCCCTTAACAGGGACCACAGTGATCAGGAAAGCTGATCCTTTTCCCCCCTAATTTCTAATAAAGGCCTGGAAATTCCTAAAAACTTCACCTTCATTTAGTAACTCCTGGATGAACATTTATGCAACAGACTGACCAGATTTTAGGGGAAAAAAAACCAGAGGGGTTTTTGGCTATTTGACAATGACTTGAATATTTCTTACCGTGAACACGTGAGAAAATAAAGGAAGATTAAAAAAACTCTCCACAAAATCCAATTATTTTTTTTGCATAAAACCAAAACCATTAAAGGTTTTCACCTCTGCCAACAAGGCAGAGGGGAAAAAATCAGTGTAGAAAATGAGATTATGAATGGGAATTTTGATAAAAGAGGAGCTGAATCCATGAATCCATGAGCTCTNTCAGGAAAGCTGATCCTTTTCCCCATTAATTTCTCATAAAGGCCTGGAAAATCCTAAAAACTTCACCTTCATTTAGTAACTCCTGGATGAACATTTATGCAACAGAGTGACACCAGATTGTAGGGGAAAAAACGGGAGAGAATAACAAGGTAGAGGAGGAAAAATCAGTGTAGAAAATGAGATTATGAATGGGAATTTTGATAAAAGACGAGCTGAATCCATGAATCCCTTTACAGGGACCACAGTGATCGGGAAAGCTGATCATTTTCCCCCCCTAGTTTCTCATAAAGGCTTGGAAATTTCTAAAAAATTCACCTTAACTAAGTAATTCTTCAATGAACATTTATTCAACAGAGTGGCACCAGATTTTAGGGGAAAAAAACCCAGAGTTTAACAAGGTAGAGGAGGAAAAATCAGTGTAGAAAATGAGATTATGAATGGGAATTTTGATAAAAGAGGAGCTGAATCCATGAATCCATGAGCTCTGGGGATGAATCAGCAGTGGGAAAACACCCTGGGCTCAAGATGAGCAGGGATGAGGGATGGGGAGGTTGGGAAAAGCTGCCCCACCTCTGGTGGCCCAACAGGGACCACGGTGGCCAGGTTAATGAGCTCGTCAGGAAAGCTGATCCTTTTTCCATGGCAGAGATCACCCGTTTCCGAGCGAATTAAAAGGCCGGGCTTGATTATTTAATTATGACGCACGCCAATTCATCCGTGGAAGTTTGGGTCCGGTTTCCAGCAGAGGGCAGATCCCAGGTTTGGTTTACAGAGCGCTGACAGCACCAATTTAACATTTAATTATCGCTGGGAATTGGATCACAAAGGAGCAGGGAGCCCTGGGCCGCGGCCTTTGGGATGCCAGGGCAGGAATTTGTTTACTCCAGGCTGATCCAGCATCTCAGCTGTCCTGCCCTTCCCCAGCACAATAACTGTAAAGTGATTAATGGAGCTGGAATGGGAGCTTTGGTTACACCAAAAGACAACCCTACACCTCTGCCGTGTTTTAATTAACGGCCAACGCTTCAAATTAGGCTGGAGTTGCTGCAGTAATTACCCCTTCCAGGAGTGTGCAGGGGAAAAAGGTTGTTCGTGGATGTTCTGTGGGACTGGAAGGTGGAGTTGGTCATTTTGGCCGCAGTCAGCAGCGCAAAATCCTGAATTTAATCCCCTTATGCAGGTTCTGAGGGATGAACTAAAACAATCCCATGGGATAATGAGCACAGCACGAGGAAAACCAGACTTTTAGTCAATCCATGGATGTCCATGAGGGGATTAAACCGATATTCCCACCCCAAGTCTCATCCCCGGGGTCGTCTCCCACATTTTGGCGGCACCTCCAGAAGTGAAGCAGCCAAACCCATCACTGCAGCACCAGGCCGAGAGAAGCAGCAAAATCCCAAAGGCTCCTCAGCAGCTCAGCACATTTCGGGCGACGCACCTAAAATCTCCCAGGACGGCAGAAAACTCCTAAAACGGCAGAAAATTCCTAAAACGGCAGAAAATTCCTAAAAACCAGCTCAAACCAGCTCCCCAGTGCCAGGGACGGCTTCAAGCAGTGCCCAGGGGATGCTCAACCCCAAGCTGGGGTTTGGGGTCTCCCTCACCCCTCCTGGCACAGGAGGCAAGCACAGAATCCCGGAATGGTTTGGGCGGGAAGGGACCTCAAATCCCATCCCATTCCACCCTTCCTATGGGCAGAGACAATTCCCACTGTCCCGGAGCGCTCCAGCCTGGCCTTGGACATTCCCAGGATCATCTGTGTCCTTCAATCCCATCCCATTCCACCTTTCCCATGGGCAGGGACAATTCCCACTGTCCCGGGGCGCTCCAGCCTGGCCTTGGACAATTCCCACTGTCCCAGGGCGCTCCAGCCCGGCCTTGGACATTCCCAGGATCGTTGTCCTGCTGGGAAGTTCTCCCAGTGACACCGAGCTTGCTCTGACACCATCACCAAGGAAAGGACAGCGATCCCAACGCTGCCTGCCAGGAAAATTCCCACTAAACAGAAATTTCCGTGTCTGCCTCCACATTCTCACGAGAATCCAGCACCCCAAGCCGCTGCATCCCTCACCACCAACAGCTCCAGGCAAGATTGGCAGAGTTATGTCAAATATTTCATTTCCCCTGGCTGTAAATCACATCCCCGGAGACTGAAAGCCCTGAAGGGCCCCACACCAGCCAAGTCCTTCAGCAGAACTTTGTCTCCTCCACTCTGAGCGTCTCCCAGGGGTGCTGTGCCCAAAATCTGGGTTATTTTGGGGAATAAATAAGAGAGATGGTGTGGGAGCAAGCACTGTGCTGGAGCGAAGCCCTCCAGCTAAGGCAGAAGAACTTGTGATGGACTGCGGAGAGTGCATCCCTTGTGGCCCAGAAAATCAAAATCAATCCCAGGGAAAACTGGAGGAGGGCTTTGGGGGATCTGCCAGCTCCTCAGCATCTCTCCCCCCACCCTAGACAGGACCTGCCTTTCTAAAGGAAAGCAAATTAAAAACTGGGAGCAGCAGAAGCAGCTGGTTTGAGTTTCAAGGAAAAAAGGGGGACTCCTGAAAAGAAACCCAGGTTACCTGATTTGTTCTTCCCGAGGTGAAGAGAACCAAGGAGAAATGGCAGTGCTTTGGGCTCATCATGGAAGAAACCACTGCCCATCCTAATATTTAATGCCAAAAACTTCCTACACCGAATACGATTAATTTCTACTCAACACAGAAGGAAAACAAACCCAACTTAAGAGAAAATGCAGCAGATTCTTAATCAAGAGCTAATAAAGTCTGAATAAATAGCTTAGATGGCAAACAAAACCCTTCCCTCTCCTTCCATTTGCTCAAACCAACAATTTTCCCTCTTCCCTGCGAGGAATTTTACCTAAAGCCCAGTGGGAGCTGCAGGATGCTGTGGCTGTGGGATAATTCCTTCCAGGGCAAGCAAAGAACCAACTACAGGTTTCAATCTGCAGGCAACCTCAAGGAAAACCCCAATTTTCAATTTTTTTTTCCTAATTTTTAATTGCCAACCCCTTGCTCTTGTGTGACACAGCAACGGTCTCATCACGAGCAGGGGGGGCTGAGTTTGCAAAGATCCCTGAGCGTTTTCCCAGCAGCTTTTCCCCTCAAACACAGCAGGTTCCCACTGCAAACTGAGTTTAGTGTTATGTTAAATCTCAAAAGAAATGGAACCAAATTGATTTTGTCATGGTAAGAATGGCACTGAAGGAGCCTGGAGCAGCCCAGGATCTGCCTCCTCTGGCCACCAGGATATTTTTTCCCCGCAATATTATTTTTCCCAACAATAACCACGGAAACAATTTCTAATCAATAAGCCACTCCTTGGCAAGCCTGAAGGATTCAAGGGAAAGCCATGACCTGTCTGCCGTGCCAACGAGTCCGTCAGAAATATCACCAACATCAGCAAATGTGACAAAATGATGAAGTGCCAGAGGGAGCCCGCAGCGATGGGGCTCTGCAGGATCCAGGGATGCACGGCTCCCCTCCAGCCCAGCAAACCTCGGGCTGCTGCCACAGGGGCAGGGCTGGAGGGACAGGACACGGGGAATGGATTCCCACTGCTACAGGGCACGGCTGGATGGGATCTTGGGGAGAAATTCCTCCCCAGGGTGGAGATTCCTGCCTGTCCCACGCCCTGGCCCAGTGCTGCAGCACCGGAGCTGCTCCTTTCTCATCCAGAGCTTTCTCCCGATGCCCACCTGAACTTCCCAAAGTGGCAGCCTCAGCAACAGAGTAAAACCAGAAGGGAGTATTTTGGTTCCTTTCTCCAACTCGTTTCCTGGGGATGAATCCATCACCCACGTTTGTTAAAAACAGCAAGACATCATTTCCCTCAGAAAAGCTGGAAAATATTGTCCCATTTCCCCCGAGTTTGCTCTCAACGCTGCACTGACCCACTCACCCACATGCCAAAGGGTCTCTGGGGCCACGGCAGAGTATTTCCAAACAGAAATAAAAGCTTGAAGCTGCTCATTTGAGCTCAAAAGCGACCAGGAAAAGCTGCGCTGGCAGCAAGCAGCACCTTCAGACGTGAGGGCACGGAATGAGCCAGACTGGACATTTATGAGAACGAACCAAGAGCAAAAAGCTGTGTCAGAGTCGGGCAAGAGGAACTCAGCCCTGCAGGACACCGTGCCAGCCACCAGCTGCAAACTCCACACAGCAAATTACCCAACATTTGCTCTTTTTTTTCCTTTTTTTTTTTTTTTTTATCCCTGGTGCTGTCCCTGTCTGTCGTGCTGCTGGTCAGAGCAACGACAGGAGCGTCACGTACTCCCACGGCCATCTAAAGGAAGAAATTCAAATTGTTTGTAGGAAATTACCACTTTGCCAGTTGCTGCCTCCTGCAATAGCAAGCACATTAGCCTGACTCTGTGGCTGTTCAATCAGGGAAGCCAAAGTGCACAGCAGTTGGAAAAAGGAGCTTTTATGGGGCTGTGCTGGTTCACAGCACAACCTCCCCTCCCCGAAATGCCACCGCAGATGCTTGAGCGCTGATTGCAAAATGATTTGCTGGGGAAGTGGCAAACAAACAGCAAACAGGGGTGCCTGAACGTTCAAAGTTGTGAAAAAGAGCACAGTTGGCAGCAGAGGCTGCACAGAGGAGATGCGGAGCAGCAGTGCCTCACTTAACCCAGCTCGGTGCTGGAATCCGAGCGTGGGGAGTGAGGATCCCTCATTTCCCTGTGCTGGAACCTGCTCTCCCTCCTCTGTCACCACTCCAAGGCGCCTTCCTCCTCTGCAGCAGCCAAACACTCGGGGTGCACCTTCGGAAATGGGATTTGTACCGATGCCTGAAGTTTGAGCTGTCATGTGGTTCAGATTCTGTGCTGCCCAGGGGTGTTGCTCTGATTTTTCAGCCTTCTCTTTGTGTCTCACAGTTCATAGTTCTCAGGTAGTTTCTCACACACGGGTGTTATAAATAGAAGCAATGTTTTCCTTAATTCAAGGCAGTTTATATTCTTGTTTTAGAGCTATGGACAGCTGATGGACAGTTGTCCTGACCAGTGGGATGGGGAGAGGTGTCAGCCTTCTCCCCCAATCTCTGGCCTTTGTAGAAATACTCTAAAAGTGGAGTCAGATTTGATAATAACAATTCATGCCTTCTCACCAGAGTGAGTGAGTGTGTCTGTGTGTCAAACAACAACACAGGGGTGCAGCTCTGAGCTCACACTCAGCGTCACTCAGCTCTGCACAGAGCAGCGACACAAAACAAATCCTTCTGCTGCACACCAAGGACAACTTTCAGCCCAAAAGCACCAACAAGGGTGAGCTGAAGGGAGGAACAAGGATGGGACCTCACAGCCTGGAGCTGCAACTGGACAATTAAACCCCAACATGCAAATGCACCAAAACTTATAAAAATCTAACCTGGTCACCAACCAGCCATTTTGTGACCATTCTTCGGCCACCTTGGGTGCAGCCCTGGCCAGGCCCTGTCCTGCCCAAGGTGTACCCTAAATTCCTTTCAATAAATCTGCTTTACTCTCTGGCTCTGTGCCAGGGCAGCCCTCCCAGGGCATCAGCACCCATCCCACTGCGGGTCAGGCCCCGCTCCTGAGAGACCTGGAATGAAGAGGGAGCTGGAGCAGAGTGTGGGGCCACCAGCACCCACCCCAGTGCCCCAGGAGCACCCAGAGCAGCTGCAGCCCCAGGAATGCATTCACCTGCTGGATTTCATCTGCTGCAAGGACAAAAGGCAGCCGTGAGCTCCGACTGATGTGCTGTTATCCCACGCAGCAGAAAGCCTGGAGCGAATCCATCACAACTTGAGGAAAAATATGAAGCAACGGAGTGTGAGCCAAAAAAACTACATCACCTTCTTCGGTGGTAGGAATTGAGATGCCCACATGAGGGGCTGGAGCCTGGAGAAGAGAAGGATTCAGGGAGAGCTCAGAGCCCTTTCCAGGGCCTGAGGGGCTCCAGGAGAGCTGGAGAGGGACTGGGGACAGGGGATGGAGGGACAGCACACAGGGAATGGCTTCCCACTGCCAGAGGGCAGGGCTGGGTGAGAAATTGAGAATAATCCTTCCCTGGGAGGGTGGGGGGGCCCTGGGCTCTCACCCCAGCTCACTCACTGATAACAAGCACAAACTCTCATTTTCCGCTCTCTTCATCTTCCCAGCTATGGACATCCAGCACAAACAAAACAACTTTAATTTAAGAATCATCCAGTTTCTAATTAAACAGCCACAGGCAGCTGGCTGGATACATTTTAATCAGTTTCAGTAACGTATTGATTGGATACTGAAGCTTAAAAATTAAAAGTAAAAAGATGACCGGGGAATTGTCCCATCTCAGCCCAACAGTAGAACCCTCTGTAAATAACTCCTCTTTTAACCATCAGCTAAATGAACACTTCAATACTGCACTACAAAGTCTTCTGCAAAATTACTTTAACTAACAAGCAGAAATTTATCAGCTTCAGCCAAAATCAATGCCGAAATCAATTTGAACACTGGTTGTGTCTAAAGGGGCTCATTGGCAATTTAGGGAAATTACACCATGTAAATGCCTGTGCTTTAATTGAACAGTTTCATCAACTAGGCTGTGATTGCTGTCCATTCATTTATTTACTTTCAGTGCAGCTCCCATTCTGCAGAGGAAAGGGTTTTGTCAGACTCCAAGGAGGTCCTTTATCTTCATTTTATGCACTTTTGTGCAGAACAGATTTTACGGGGCGGCCGAGCGCCAGCACGGGCAGCGAGTGACCAGCAGGCACTGGTCAGTCCGGTTGAACCCACACTGGAATTAGAGAAAATCCAGTGGGGCATCCCTCACTCAGCCACCTACTGCTGTCCCAACGCTTTCAGTGGGACTAAAAATAAAACCAAACGAGAAGCAGAAAACCGAAGCACAGCAAAGGAAAGGAAGGGAAATGCCTCCACAGGAAATCAGGGAGATGCAATTTTAACACTTCAAAGGGTCAAAGATGTGTTTGAATGCCAAACAAGTCACTGAGTGCCTGTGATTGCCCCCTGAGCTGCAGGCTGGGATGAGCACTGTGGAGAAAAGGTTGGGAGAGCCTTCCCTGGGGGTCACCCACCAGGGAGGCTGGGTCAGCTCCAGGCTGGGAATCTGCAGCTCCATTCCTGCTCCTGGCACTGCTGCGCTGCTTGGGAAAGGGATTTCACCTCTGTCTCCTTTCCCTCTGCCAAAGGGCCAAAGCAATCTGTGCATTCAAGTATTTTAAAATGAGGCAAATGCCAGTTCTTGTGTTACACGTGTTCCGGAGAAGGGAAGGATGCAGGGAGGCCTTGGAGAACCTTCCAGGGCCTAAAGGGGCTGCAGGAGAGCTGCAGAGGGACTGGGACAAGGGATAGGACACAGGGAGTGGCTTCCAACTGCCACAGGCAGGGCTGGATGGGATATTGGGAAGGAATTCCTGCCTCGGAGGATGGGGAGGGCTGGGCTGGAATTCCCAGAGCAGCTGTGGTTGCCCCTGGATCCCTGGCAGTGCCCAAGGCCAAGGCTGGATGGGGTTTGGAGCAGCCTGGGACAGTGGGAGGTGACCCTGACCATGGCAGGAGATGGAATGGGATGAGCTTTAAGTTCTCTTCCAACCCGAACCATTCCAGGATTCCGTGATACTCACGTGGAAAACCAGCAACAAATGACCAGACGAGAGGAACAGCTCTGCCAAGACTTGGGCTGGATTCCCACAACATCTGAGGTGCTTTCCACAGCAAACTGGGACTCCGGAGCTCCTCCCTGAGAGCCCCCTGTCCTGCAGCAGAAGCTCTGGGATAAACCAGGAGAAATCCAGCCTTGCTCAGCCAGAGCTCCTCAAGGCAACACAAAACTCCAGTCACCCCATTCCCATCCCCATGCCAGCACATGGAGCTGCATCCCCTGCACGTCCCTGCCCCACAAACACGGCTCAACTCCTCCAGTTCCCTGTCCCAGTCGTGCCAGAGGGTCCCCAGGCCTGTCCCAGGGCATTTCCCCGGCTGTGGAGCACACACAGCCCAGCCCAGCTGCCTCCCACCCTCCCTGTGCTAATGGGGCACCCCAAGGTGGCCCGAGACAGGCAATGAAGGGGAGGGCAGATGCTGGAACGTTCAACCAAACTGCAGAATTGCTGCGGGAAATTGCTCAGACAAATTAAGCTCCCTCATTTCTCCCTCTTTTCCAGGCTATCCAATTCTTCGGGGCGGGACATCATCCACAGCCACTTCTCTCCCAATTACTCAACTTCCAAGTGAAGCCTTCTGCTTTCACAGCGTTTTGCCGAGATGGGAACTGATGTTCCCATTCCTTCCCTCTCTTCCAGATCCTGGTAACTCCCAAATTAATTAGGGCATCATTGGGGCTTTACGGTTATTTTTCCTTTATGCTCCTGCTGCTGGAGACTCCAACAGAACCCACGGAGTTATAAAACCTCACTGTAAAAGAAATCCCAGGAGGCTGTGCTGTGCCCTAAACAGAGTGTAGGACATCTCACTTCTCCTTTCTCCTTGAAAAACTGAAACTGAAAAACACGAACTAAGGATAAAATAAGAATAAAACCTTCATTTTGCTTCTGTATAAAGGAAATAGCGAAGCTTTAGACACATCATGTGAGGAAGACCTGGCAGAGCAATTATTTGCCAAACACTTCTACTTTGTAATACTTAGGTTCAAAATAAACAAAACAAAGGATTTGAGGTCTAAATAATTTAATGAAGCTGCTCCTGGGACTGGCTGGCAAAGCACATCCAGACTTTCCAAAGCAAATCCTTCACCTAAGGAAAGATCTCCTCAGAGAAGTCTCTGCAGCCACGGATGGAGCCCAAAGATGCAGCACAAAGCAGATCCTTCAAATGTCTTTTGGACTGACCAGCGAAGGATTTGTTCCAAAAAAAAAGGCAATTTAAACAAATCCAGAGATGCCCTGTCACGCAGATGTTTGGAAGAGCTTAAACTGTGCATTCTCCACCCCACCACCATGAAATAGTGGGGCAGCTGAGTTTCAAAAAAATGCATAAAATGGGACTTAAATACTCCATGGACAGTGGAAGTCAGAGTAGATGGCACAACCAGCCTGCAGCACCTGGTAAAGAGGAGAGGGGCACACTCAGGTGCTTTGTTACAGCAGATTTTATCCTTTTCTTGACAATCTATACCCAAAACAGGGCACGCTCTGCCCGCTGAGCAGCACTGGAAGAATCCCTGCCTTCTGCTGAAATGTTCAATAGGCAGTTTGGGCTTGTTTTATATTTTCTCACATATTTTTGATCATGCAAGCAACCGAAAAGCAAAGCTAATTAACTGGTTTTGCCATATCTAACACGAGAATTTTTATCGTCCCTTAATTAAGCAAACAGCGGATCAAAAGGTAGGGGCAGAATAAGATGTCAAAGAACGATAAAATCCCTTCTTTTTAGAACAGGAAAAAACATTTAGATTCAGCAAGTTCTCCCTAGAAATATTGCTATAAAGTATTGATTTTTTTACCAGGCTCAATTGACTGAAAAGTTGTTTGTATAGCAATATTGGCCGAGCCAATATAGTGGAACAATTTTGCTCCACACAGTAATCAAGTGTATTTCTAAAGTATAATTATACTGTCATAAAAATAAAGCTAAGATACCTCTTCTCCAAGCCATAAACCACTTGCAGCTGTAAAGAACCCACATAAACGAAATCCATTCTCTAACTAAACATAGCCTTGCAAAGAGAACAAGCCCACCTCCAGCCAGGGGTGGGGGGAGCAGGGGAAGTGATCAATACTTCAATCTCAATAAACTATTCCAATAGTGCTGCATTCCCACGGAAAAAGAGAGGCTGGGAAATTCTTTCTGCTCGGCGACCTGCGAGGTGTTCCCTGAACGCTGGGGATGCTTCACTGCCATCATGGATATGGGTTAGGATAAAGAGCTGGGGGGAGAAGGGGAAGTAAAAATAATAATAATAATAAAAAAAAAAAACCAACAAGAGAAGGGTAACAAAAAGATAAAAAGCAGGGCGTAGACAGGCTCGTTGCTCAGCTGCAGATCGATCCCCGCTCGGCCTCTCCTCGCCGAGCCAACGGCCCCACGCCGGAGAGGGAAACAGCCCGAGCTCTGCAATTCATTTCACCTGACAAATGTCCATTGATTTACTGGAATAAAATAGCTGGGGGCTGCTCGCTGTGGCTGGGGCAGTGCAGCTGCCTGGGAGCGCTCCAGTTGGAATTCCTGAGTCCCCGCTGGGGTGTGGAGAGGGAGAGCTGGGAACTTTTTGGGAAGGGGGGGTTGCTCCAAGGTAGGAGGATGCACCAGGGGCTGGAGCTTCTCTGCTCTGGAGCCAGGCTGGGAGAGCTGGGAGTGTTCAGCTGGAGGAGGGAAGGATCCAGGGAATCTTCACAGCCCCTAAAGGGGCTCCAGGAGAGCTGGAGAGGGACTGGGACAAGGGATGGAGGGACAGGACACAGGGAATTGTTTCATAGTGGAAAAGGGGAGATTTAAATGGGATATTGTGATGGAATTGTTCCCTGTGAGGGTGGCAGGCCCTGGCAGGTGCCCAGAGCAGCTGTGGCTGCCCCTGGATCCCTGGCAGTGCCCAAGGCCAGGCTGGACAGGGCTGGGAGCAGCCTGGGACAGTGGAAGGAGTCCCTGCCACGGCAGGGGTGGAATGGGATAAACCAAGTTCCCTTCCAGCCCAAACCATGCGAGGATTCCGTGATAATGTGCAAAACATCCCTAAAACCAGTGCCCACGCCCTGGGAGAGGCTGGAGTGACTCCTGTGCTGGAGGAACTCTGAAGTCACTGCAGCTGCTGACTTTAGATAAGCAGGGGATAAAACCAGAAACGCTTCCCTGACACAGGAGGGGGCTCCTGCCTTTCCAGGGAAGATTTTCCCTCTCCCAGAGTGCAGGGAAGTGCCACAGTCCCCACTCCAGGCAGGGGATCCCAGCCCCACACCTTCAGAAACATGGGATGGTGTCCAACAGGGAACAGCCAGCCTTACATGCCCTGTTATCCAAATTCCCTGCTGAACCCTCTCTGCCTCTTCACCTGACACCAACAAGTCACTGAGCTCTAAAGCTCAACAATCTGTCTCATACCTGCAATAAAATCAGAAAATAACACCATTTCCTCAAGTTCCAGGAATATCCTTCTCCAAGAAAGTATCTAGGAGATTTCTGAGCCACCTCCCATCCCCAAGATGACTTCAAGAGTCCATCCCAAGGCTGCATTTCCTCCTGGGAGGCTCTGGAAGTCCATTTCCATCAAACCTTCTGCGAGGAGGGGCTGTTTTGCAATGCTGGCAGCCAATTAGAAACTAAACTAAATGCACCGTGGCTTTTAAAACATTTTACGGGGGGGAAAAAAATGAAATGTTAATATCAAAGTGAAAATGTCTAAGGTATAAACAAAACCCTAATGGGATGCTGGGTTACTGTATATGGTAAATAGCTCTCTGGAGGAAACCTTTATTACCCCCTCAGGGCTTTCTGACAAAGTATGGATTTCTTAATTCCCAGTGGAATATTTTTCATACCCCACTGCAGACTATTAAGTCCCAGATATTACATTCTGTAGTTTAAACTTTGCACGATGCATAAGGAGTTGGCTCGACAAGGGAAGTCTGATCTGTGCTACTTGAAGTTTCACAATATTAAAATTAATATTAATCCTGGCTGCAGGGTAGGAGCTTCAATGCCAGAATTTGGGGGAGTTTACCAGGCTGGGAGGGAGGCAGCAAAAAGGGGTGAGGGATTCTGAAGGGGCAGAGAAGGGCAGGGCACTGCTGCCACTCCCAGGTGAGCCTGCAAGAATTCCAAACCCTGGAGGCCAACCCAGGATGCTCCAGGACATCCCAAATCCCACTCGTGAACCCTCAACTCCTTACCCAGAAAAGATCCAAAGCTGCATTAAAAACAGAATAAAATATCCCAAAAATGGTTTAAAAGTTTACATTATTTTTTTTTTCCTGCGGAGCAGCAAGGGCCCACCTACACCCCGAAATACCAGAACCAAAAACTCCGTGAGATTTGAATTTTTTTGGACAGATTTCCAATGAAATCCCCCCCCCCACTCACTTGTAGACGGTGCCTCCGTTGCCGTGGCCGAGGATGTCTCGGTATCGAATGTCTTGTTCATTCATCTCCACAAGAAAGAAAGAAAAACAAAAGAGATGTCATCCTGGGGATGGAAATGTCAAGGAAAAGCAACTCCAGGCCATAAACAACAAGCAGTCTGGGTCATTTCAAGTTCAGCTGCAAGAACGAGAAGATCAATACAACATTTGCTGTCCAATTTATAAAAGACGATACCAAGGGACAAAGTGATGGAAAGTTTAATGACAATTTGTTTGCCTGGGTCATTTCATTAAAGTTTGATAAAAGGTGTCAAAATGGAATGATATAATATAGCTCAAGAGGGTCAGGGCACTGATACTGAGAGGAAAAGGGGCTCCAGAGCAGCTCAGCAGCAGAGCCAAAGTTGGAGGTGAAGGGGAACAATCCTGGCAGCCGGGAAAGTTGAGGATTTATTCTGGAATCAGCATTAATTGGGAATAATTGAGTGGCAGCTCCATCAGTGGGGCTGCGCTGCAGAGCTCAATTTATACATTGTTTTAATCTAAAGAACATCTTCGAAAGAAAAAAACAGCCCAGGATTGCAATAGAAGTGATTTTCCTTGAAATACGCAGCAGATTCTTTGCCTCCATCTTCCTTCTCACTGGGACAACTCGGGAATTCAGCAGCAGCTGATAAAAGCCCTGCACACTGGAAATTCCTGAATTCAGCATCTTTTTTTAAAATATGGATTTTACAACAGCTTAACACATTGCCCAAGAGGCAATGCAAATACAAAATCACAGTTCAACCTTCTCCTGGACAAGCACAGTTATTCTGATTTTGCACAAATTAAAAAATCCTTCTAAAGACGTTTTTGCAATGCTCCTTTTCACTTTAAAATAAATATTTTAAGCAGAGCTAATTTTGGGCTGAAAGCAATTTTCTTTTCCCGAAAGATTCCCCCACCACCTGATCATTTAAAGTAGAAAATGTTTGGGCAAATCCTGCTTTGAAAAGTTATTTTCCTAGGAAACATTAACTCATTTTCAGTAATTACTTGTATTTTATGGGACACTGAGTTAAATATTTCACATGGCTTGGCCTAGGCTGCTTAAAGATGTCATTTTTGTGTATTAACACAAGTGATGATAACAAGCTCAAATGTCCCAAAGAGTCAATACTCAGCATTTCTAACGACCAGAAAATGAAATATTTTATTGATTTGAAAGAAGTTGTAAGGACAGAAATGATTAATCCAAAATTGATGCTTTTCCCTTTCGCTACCTGAGCAAAAAATCTGGTTTCTCACTGGAATTGCTACACAGGGAAGGGAAAACCTGAGGTGAGACAACTCAAACCAGAAGGTGATTATTTGATTACAGATTCGTAATTTAACCTGGGCCAGGTTCCTTAGGAGGGCCCATTCCAACACCAAGGTTTACGATGAAAATCAACATTTATTTCATTACTGAAAGCTCCTTTGCTTATTGTATTCATCAGAAAATGCAAACAAAAAGGGGGGAAATTGTTCCTTATGAGGAGCAATTGCTCTCATTCATGAGATCTAAAATATGTAAAGAATCTACAGTGGATCCCTGAAATAAAAATGATTTCTCTCAGGCCAAAAACTTGGTAATTTTAAGGAGTTTTGCTCTTCCAAGCTGGAGGATCATCTCCTGCACTCCTAAAAACATCCTCCTAAACCAGTAACTCGGGAGAGAAATCCAGTGAACCCACAAACCCATGGATAAATTTGTATTTTTGCTCGTGGGTGGAGGAAAAGAGTAGATTTTTGTGGAGATGACTCAAGTTATGAACGACAAACTGAGCAGAAGTGGAGCCACCAAGCACATTCCCTTTTCTCCTGCTTGTTGCCCACTGGGAAAAGGGAATATTTTCTCCTCATCATTCCCTAAAAGGCAGGGACAGGAGCAGCTCCGCTCTCTGAGTGCACCAAGGGCAACCAGAATTCCAGGGAAAACCAGGAATGCTGGGGTGGAGAGAGGATCTGCAAGGGACGGCGAGATAAAATGTGATTTAGTGGCTCCAATAAAGATGCCAAAAGCACGGGGTGATTCATTTATTTCCCTGGGAAAACTGGATTCTCCATCATAAAAGGAAGATAAATAAAGGGATATCAAACCTGCAACCCCAAGCTTGGATTGGCTACCAAAATTCAGGGAAATCCACAGAAAAGCCAAGCAGGGAGCAGCAAAGAAAGCCCCCCTGGTTCCCACCCGGCTGGGGACGGAACCAGGGTGGGTTTTTGTGAATTATTAAGAGCCAAACGCCCAATTAATCCTGATTGGGGCCAGGAGCTGCCTGAGCCCGGCAGCAGCCAATTGAGGAGATTTAGTAAATCCCACTTTATAGGGCAGGGACTAATCAGGCAACAGGAGCCAGTCAAATGTTCCTTATGAACTGCTGACACTCTATCAATGCTGAATCAATCGGTGCCATTTACCCTGAGTGACAGAAAAGAAATAAATATTTATATCGCATCACCTCTATCAATGAAGCCAGGCAGAAAGCTATTTCTAACCTGTCAATATTTGATTATCTTGAAGAATCGTGGCCCCCTTCTTCTAATGATTAATATGAATTCCTTATTAAAGCGAAATGGAAACTACGGGGGGAATATCCTTAGGAATGCCTCAAAGCAGAAACTGCCATAAAAAAATCAAAAATAATGGCCCAGGCCAGACTTAAGTAATGGTGAGTGGGACTTAATCCCCCCCAAAATGAACAGAAGTTAAAGTTTCATCCAGAAACCCATCACCAGTCGTGGATCTGCGACCAAAATTTCGCACAACACAACTGAGACCATTTGCTCTCAACAAAAAGCAGATTGATTCCCATCATGTTGACTAAAAAGTAGCATTAAAACCAGGTTTTTTTTATTCTTAGTGGGTTTAAGTAACATTTTTAATATCACAAGAAGAGGCACTTAATCCTTCTTTTCTTTTTTTTTTTTTTTTTTGTGAGTTTAAGTAACAATTTTATTATCGTAAGAAGAAACCCGAGGGAACAAATCTGTGAATCTCTTGCAGGGCACACCAACCACTTGTTTTTTATTGTTGAGAACAAATAAAATGTCAAGTGCAGCCAATCACAGAGAGATTTTACTCACATTCTGTGGTTTTACTTTAAAATAGATCAGAAATATCCAAGTTCAGCACCACCTTGATGTACAAGTTCAGCCACCTGCTGCTGCTACTCCAGGAATTCCAAACCATCAAGAGAAATACGTTATTTACCTGTGAATTCTGAAACATCTAAAAATCACCTGGCAGGAATGTGAGAATGCTGAACTCAGCCCAAAATCCCCATTTGGCAACGCTGGGTTCACGGTTTTGGAGGGNTTTTATACTTATTAAAGGATAAATCTTATAAGTGATGGCGTGCTTATTATAATTATTATGAATAATGTAATTATTTATCATTGTAATTATAATAAATTATTAAGTATATTCGGTTTATATAAATATACACAGTTAAGTGTGTATATTTAACGTCATTGCAAGCCGGCCTATACAGCTCAAAAAGGGGGGGGAAAAAACGAATGGTGTGCTTGTCCACAAACATTTAAAGTTCAATTTTGGGTGCCAGGGGGTGACTGCCTGGAGCAAAAAGAGAAGAACAAAGTGGTTTTCTACAATTTCGGGGGTTTTTTTCTCTGCTGGTTGGATTTTTTTTGCCTTATTTTTGAAGGATTTACAACACAGAGTCACGGAATTGTTTGGGTTAGAAAAGCCCTTTAAAAATCAAGGCTAAACGTTAATTGAGCAGCACAGAAAGGGGCAGGGTGGCCCTAAGGAGAAGGAGGGGAGGGCCAGGGTAGAGATCAGGAAGGAATTGTGAGGGTGGGGCAGCCCTGGCCCAGGGAATTCTGCATTCCCCATCCCTGGAAGCATCCAAGGCCAAGGCTTGGAGCGCCCTGGGATCGGGGAAGGGGGCAGAGAATTCAGAGCAAGAGGATTTTCCATTTGGGCTCTCGGATCCCTTCCAGCCCCAAACCATCCCAGGATTCCGAAGTGATTCCAAGAGCACGGAGCGCTTCCTCGCCAGAACCTGCTCAGTATTTCAGCATCTCCTGCCCCAAACCCCACAGGGGGCGTTCTCAGTGAGCAGTTGACTCAGTTATTCAAAATTTATTCAAAATTGATTCACTTTCTCCCTCAGAATCGTGGCAGCAGCAGCTCAGGGCCTCCATCTGTTTGCACCTAAACTTGATCAGCACTTTTGAGAAATTACTGCACCAATCAAAGCAAAAATCAAGACCCAGGACTCATCCTGAAGGTCCCCCCACCGCCCAAATTCTGGGTGAAAAGAAGACATTTACAGGTAAATGAGCCGTGAGCAGCTCTGCAGCACCCAGGGGTGCCGAGCAGCCTGGGACAGGGCAGGGACGAGACGGGCACCAANTTTTTTTTTTTTTTTTTGTGAGTTTAAGTAACAATTTTATTATCGTAAGAAGAAACCCGAGGGAACAAATCTGTGAATCTCTTGCAGGGCACACCAACCACTTGTTTTTTATTGTTGAGAACAAATAAAATGTCAAGTGCAGCCAATCACAGAGAGATTTTACTCACATTCTGTGGTTTTACTTTAAAATAGATCAGAAATATCCAAGTTCAGCACCACCTTGATGTACAAGTTCAGCCACCTGCTGCTGCTACTCCAGGAATTCCAAACCATCAAGAGAAATACGTTATTTACCTGTGAATTCTGAAACATCTAAAAATCACCTGGCAGGAATGTGAGAATGCTGAACTCAGCCCAAAATCCCCATTTGGCAACGCTGGGTTCACGGTTTTGGAGGGAAAATCCCATTTTTTCCCCCCCAAAAAAACCACTCCAGGTGAGGCTGAAGAACACCCCAAAGCCCAACCTTTCCCTCCTGAGCCCTGGACTCATGAAATGCCAATGAGGCCTGCAGAGGTCATTGTGTGAAACACTGAATAGGCATCTGAGATAATTAAGATTTCAGCCTTGGGAAGGCGGAGGGGAAGTGAAGAGCAGTTAAGAAAATCAATAAGAGTCTTTTATTTGCAGTGACACAGATGTCTCAGTCAATAGAGCCTAATAGGCAGCTCCCAGCCCGTGGACAGGTGCCAAAGGGCTCAGCCTGGGACAAACATGAAAATTAAACCATATTTCTGGGGCTGCTCCAGAATCTGGGCTGCTTTTTCTTTTTTTTTTAATATAAATATATGCATATATTATTAATATAATAATTAAATTATTATTTTTANTAAGTATATTCGGTTTATATAAATATACACAGTTAAGTGTGTATATTTAACGTCATTGCAAGCCGGCCTATACAGCTCAAAAAGGGGGGGGAAAAAACGAATGGTGTGCTTGTCCACAAACATTTAAAGTTCAATTTTGGGTGCCAGGGGGTGACTGCCTGGAGCAAAAAGAGAAGAACAAAGTGGTTTTCTACAATTTCGGGGGTTTTTTTCTCTGCTGGTTGGATTTTTTTTGCCTTATTTTTGAAGGATTTACAACACAGAGTCACGGAATTGTTTGGGTTAGAAAAGCCCTTTAAAAATCAAGGCTAAACGTTAATTGAGCAGCACAGAAAGGGGCAGGGTGGCCCTAAGGAGAAGGAGGGGAGGGCCAGGGTAGAGATCAGGAAGGAATTGTGAGGGTGGGGCAGCCCTGGCCCAGGGAATTCTGCATTCCCCATCCCTGGAAGCATCCAAGGCCAAGGCTTGGAGCGCCCTGGGATCGGGGAAGGGGGCAGAGAATTCAGAGCAAGAGGATTTTCCATTTGGGCTCTCGGATCCCTTCCAGCCCCAAACCATCCCAGGATTCCGAAGTGATTCCAAGAGCACGGAGCGCTTCCTCGCCAGAACCTGCTCAGTATTTCAGCATCTCCTGCCCCAAACCCCACAGGGGGCGTTCTCAGTGAGCAGTTGACTCAGTTATTCAAAATTTATTCAAAATTGATTCACTTTCTCCCTCAGAATCGTGGCAGCAGCAGCTCAGGGCCTCCATCTGTTTGCACCTAAACTTGATCAGCACTTTTGAGAAATTACTGCACCAATCAAAGCAAAAATCAAGACCCAGGACTCATCCTGAAGGTCCCCCCACCGCCCAAATTCTGGGTGAAAAGAAGACATTTACAGGTAAATGAGCCGTGAGCAGCTCTGCAGCACCCAGGGGTGCCGAGCAGCCTGGGACAGGGCAGGGACGAGACGGGCACCAAGGCAAAGCACCCACCTGGCCATTGGCAAGGATCTTCTTCAGCTCTGCCGAGGACTTCTTTAAGCTGGAAAAGAAACAAAGCGAGTGAGAAGCGATTATTTGTAACCAGCGGGGCCCTTTCGCTCCCTCAGACAAAGCCAGGAACAAGGGGAGCTCGGTGGTTACATATTCTGAGGAGATTAAACCTGAAGGGGAAGGTGTGCTGAGATCGGTCAGCGCTGCCAGGCTGCAAGGCAGCAGGAATGAAGAAGCAAGGAACAGTTAAGGAAAAATCAATGTATTTTCCACCTTAGAGCTGGTTGAGACGCCTGGCTGTACAACCCGCCGAGACACAACCTATTGTTCACCGGCTCTAAGAGGGAAAATTTAAAAAAAAAAAGGTGCTCTCACATGCCGGGTGTTTCGAAAAATAATAGGAAAATGAGGTTCCCATCCAGTTTTCATGTGCCACGGCTGGTTTTGGAGCTCCCCAGAGCATCATTCCTCGGGAATTCCTGTGGATCCAGCTCCAGCACCTCCCCTGACCCCAGCCTGGGGCAGAGGAAGCAGGAGAGCACAATTCCTGATTTAGGAATGTCAGGACGTGCCTAAATCCCCGAGGGAGCCCAGCTTTCCATGGGCACCCATTCCAGGTGGAGCTGCTGAATCCCTGTGCTTTTTCAGGGGAATCCACTCCCAAATCAATACAAGAAAACTCACATTAACTTCCTCTAAGAGAATTTCACCCAACCCCAGCTCTCAGCTCAGTGAGTTAAAGGGTAAAACCTTTAATGCCTTCAAATTCCTTCTAAAACTCACAAAATCCTGGGTTTTTTTTCCCTCCTTTACTGACAAACTCCGTTCCTTGGAGCTTCAACACAACAAACTGCCTGGGCAGCAACATCTGCAAAAACTTTATCTCAAAGGGACATCCTGCTCTTATTACTGAAGTAAAAAAAAAAAAAAAAGTACAAAATAATATATTCTTGAAAGGCCTGTGCACGTGTCTTGATCACAGATCATTATTAACAGGAACAGTGAAAACACAGATTTCATATTTGGTGGCTTTGTTCTTTAATAGGCCTCTTGTTCCCACGACTGCTTTAAAGAAAAATTAAGTTTTCCAAGGAAACATAAGTTGATCTTGTCATCTTTCATGACTAACAATTTGTGAACATGAAACAAAGAGAGACTTTCAATTACTTCAAAAACAAAACTCCTGGTGCAGAAGGTTTCGGGAAAGGAATGGCAATTAACCACCAGATAAGGTGACAAGAATCTTCTAGAAGCTTCATTTTCAATGCACTTGAAGAACAAGCTCAAAGTACAGGGAGTACTGAAAGCCAAGCACGCAGCAGTGACAGAAAAATCAGCTTTATTTAGCTCAGAATGGCGGGACTGCAGAGCACAAAGGTATTCAGATTTATTTTCTTTCTTCAGGGTTTCGGATTGGATCGAATGTTCCCTGAGGGATGGGGCAAACTTTGCCAGGATGGGGTTTTTTTTCCCTCCACAATTGCAGAGCCACCAAAGGGAGCAGCAAACTGGGTTTAATGGTTTTTGGATGGGGTTTCCAGTGGGGGGGAAAAACTCCAGCCCTGCTGCTGGATGAGGCTGGAATTTCCCAGTGCCCCCACAGTGAAAATGGGATTTGGGAGACTGCCCCACCCTCAGGCCAGCCCTCAAAATTCACCTTAAAAAGCCCTCAAAATACCTCAACTCTGCCTCTCTCTGATCACATGAATCTGTGGCAATTTACCTTTTTAATCTTGACAACATTTCTTTTTTCCTTTCCTTTTCTTGGAGAGAAAAGGGAGCAGGATGCTGATGCATGGATAAATGGAATATTATGTGCTTATTAGAATAATAGAATAATTGAGGTTGAAAGGAGCCTCCAGAGAATTCTACTCCCATGGTTCAGATATGCTCTTGTAGGAAGAAGATGGAGCCAGAACACAAAAAGGGTTTTTTTGGTAGGTTTTTACCATCAGTATTGAGTATTATGACTTTCTGAAACAATTCATGTAATAAAAAGGAGTTTATCCTCCAGCATTTGAAAAACAAATCTCCAAGAAAAAAAAAAAAAAGAGAATGAGCTCTCTTGCATGTTAAGATCTTAGTATGAGTTTTCAAATGAGGGCTGGAATGCAAAAAGCAAGATAAGGGGGATGGACTCTAAAACTTTGCAGGAACTGTAGGAAAGAGGCACCTAAGCTGAAAAGAGCTTCAAAAAATCCTACCCCACGCTAATAAACCTACACAAGTTTGTTATTTAGGCTACTTACTGTTACAAACCTATGAATGGGGGGCATCAAATTTCCAAATCAAAGAATCCTGTCATGAACAAGGCCTGAACACACAGACCTTGGCACTGGATCGACTAAAACAAAGGAGCTCAGCCCCAAATTGCATCTCAGCGCTTTGGAAGGACAGAGCCACCTAGAACACTCAGAAAACCCCGTTTTCTTCCTGAAGCACCCAGCAAATTGTTATTTCTTCCTGAAATCCCCCGCTAAATCCTCACTTCTTCAGCAGCAAACCCTTATTTTTTTTCCTGAAATGCCCAGCAAACCCTTACTTCTTCCTAGGATCCCAAGTAAACCCTTACTTGTTCCTGAAACACCCAGCAAAGCCTCATTTCTGCAGCAGTAAACGCGTATTTCCTCTTAAAATACCCAGCAAACCCTAATTTCTCCCTGAAATCCTCAGCAAATTGTCACCTCTCCAGCAGCAAACCTTACTTTTTCCTGAAACCTCCAGCAAACCTTTATTTCCCCACAAGAAACCCTTATTTCTTCCTGAAACACCCACCAAACCCTAGTTCCTACCTGCAATCTCCCACAAAGCCTAATTTCTTCCTGAAAACATCCAGCAAACCCTTCTTTCTCTAGGGAAAGCCCTAATTTCTTCCTGGAATCCCAAGTAAACCTTTATTTCTTCTTAAAACACCCATCAAGCCCTCATTTCTCCAGCAGCAAACCCTAATTTCCCCCTGAAACACCCACCAAACCCTTATTTTCCCCCTGGAATTCCCACCAATCCTCATTTCTCAAGCAGCAAACCCCAATTCCTTCCTGAAATCCCCATCAATCCCTCATTTCTCCAAGCAGGAAACCCTGATTTCTTCCTGGAATCCCAAGTAAACCCTTATTTCTTCTTAAAACACCCACTAAATCCTCATTTCTCCAGCAGCAAACCCTAATTTCCCCCTGAAACACCCACCAAACCCTTATTTTCCCCCTGGAATTCCCACCAATCCTCATTTCTCAAGCAGCAAACCCCGATTTCCTCCTCAAACACCCACCAACCCCTCATTTCTCCAACAGCAAACCCCGATTTCTTCCTGGAATCCCAAATAAACCCTTATTTCCTCCAGAAACACCCACCAAACCCTTATTTCCTCCTGAAATCCCAAATAAACCCTAATTTCCTCCAGGAACACCCATCAAACCTTCATTTTTTCTGTGGAATTCCCACCGATCACCATT
>WBMY01015310.1:358667-389361 GCA_013397315.1 Donacobius atricapilla | reverse complement strand
GTCTTTGGCTATCTTTGCAAAGTTAATATCTGAAAAATTCTACCATTTAAATCTTCAATCTAAGTTGTACTAAAGGTGATGAAAGTTTATTGACTTCTACAGGCCATGGATCAAATTCTAAAAACAGTCTCTGGCTTCTGTATGGACTCTACAAAGTTAATAAATGTCTAATGTGCAGACAGTTACAATGTGAAGAGCAGTATATGAAAAATGCCTGAGATGTAAAAAAAAACCATCAGAAATGGCTCCAGAAATATATGATACTTTTAATCAAGTTCATAAGTGGCTTCATATTTTAGGAGCAGATACCAGATTAAAAAGGTTGAAATTCCATTTTGAAATTATACTGAATGATTTTCAGGTTTCACTATTTTTCAGTGTTTCTTCTGAGACAATGACATTTTTAACAACTTCATTTTTTGTTATAAAGACCTATGCCTTATGATATAACGGGATATTATAAGAAGGAAATCAGCAACAATTACAAAATGAAGTAAAGAAAAACACAAGATTGATTTATCATGCAACACATATTCATGTTATAAAAATATTTTATGTTTCCTTACACTAAAAAAAAAGACAGCAAGAAAAGTCACACGTAAAGAAAAACCACTACATGAAAATTAATGTAATATAGTAGAACTTTGACTTACCATCAAAGAAGTATGACATGATGTATATATAGGCATATGACCACACCACAGAAAAGACTGTCAATAAACCTCACCATTTTAATTAAAACTGCTCAAAATAATTTTTTCAAGTCATTCAACTTTAATATATAGAAAAGTGCCTAGTTACCTTATGTTTCAATACAACAGTTACACAGATTTTACAATCCAAAACCTCTGGCTTTTTGCCTGAATGAAAATAGCATTAGGGTTGTGAAATAAAATGTGAAAGTTAAACATAAAAATGAAATATCCAGTTTGAAAAGCAAGTCAATCATATCATACATAAGATTGATTAGGATTTAAGGCATTCTTACAGCAACTCCATATGATGTAAAGGAATTTTTTTTTTTAAATAATTGAACAGTTCAGCTGCATGAATAGAAATAAGTAACCGTTCTGGTGTGTGAGATCAGCGATCGATGCTTTAATAAAGATCATATTAATTTAAAATTAAAAAGAAATATTTCCCACTGCTTTTTTAACTCAATAGCAAGTATATAATCTTCGTAAGTGTTTGTAGTAGTTTAGGATGCTCTAATAGAGTTCACTTTCCCTACAATACAATTCCCACACAGTTAAAATTTTTAAAAAAGGTGTCAAACAATTTAACTTTGAACTTGCAACGTTTGGAATGATTGCTGTAAACGATGGCTGGCAAAATGATTTTTAAATTTCTAGGGTCTTTTTCTCTAAGCTTTATCATTTACTTTAAATACATGCAACTAAATCCAATTTGAATGCTATTTTAATGGCATTACCATTGCTGCTCTTGTGTAGAAGTCGTTTAATTGAATGAACTAAATGAATGCTTTATCAATGTAAACTGAAATATTTGGGGCATGCTGCAGGTAAAGGTGAATGTTTTTACAGCACACACTCTCCTAAAACAGACTATTTATCATTCTTTGGAAAAGGGGACATGAAAAAACAATACTATGTGTGTGGCCTACATTACCTTCACTTAATGCACTAAATACAGGTTTTTTAGAAAATTGTGCAGTTTCTGCACCATTGATAATCTGACAGTAAGTATTTATTGAAGGTAAAACACTCATTGTCTGTTGACACTATTTGTTTTAATATATAATCTTGCTAACCAAATGATCTTTAAGCAACGCAGATAAGCAATGGCATGCAAAGGGTCACTTAAATGCCAATTTGACTGTTTCATAAACGTAAGCATTCTTTTCCCATGACTATTCTCAGCTACTTAATTGAAAGTATTATCCATTTACAAACTTAAGGCTTGCCATAAAAAGGCTCTCTTCTGTATCCAATAGACCTTTCAGGACCCTAAGAACAACAACATCTAATAAATAAAGGTTCTTTTTCTTTTCCTCTTTTCTTATAGAGAAGCAAAGAAGTAACCTATGGTACATCTAAACAAAGCTATCTGTAAAGATCTTATTAGCAGCGGGGACCATAAAACTGCAGAGTCTGGCTTGGCATGGGATGGACAGGATCAGTTAATTAGGACACAGTCTGTACTGCTTTTGTAATCCACACTCCTACTAGAGAATGACAGATACACCCTATGACAAGAGCAAGGTAATAAGCAGTTGTCCTTAAATTACAGCTCTCCATGTAAAATCTCCTGAATTTCAGACAAGCACTGACTGTAATACAAATTCAAGTTAATGAATTTTTAATACATCTTCTCTATTTAAAGATGATGACTTACAGCTGGCATTGCTTATATTAAATTTGTGGTATTTTCCATTGTTTGTTTTTAATTATTTTGATTAGATTATTCTTGGAATTGTATGGACAAATGCAACCCCCGCATAAGCAACTTCAGTTTCTGCTGTAGTCAAGAGAAGTTTCATCTGCATATAACAGGACTGGATGGCTCCTACGTGTTTTAAAAACCATATCACAGCTATTTCAAGGAGATAAACAGAAAATTAAACTAGAGATACCAAGCTAAATCTGATCATTTAGATCAGGAAATGTAAGTGTTCAGATCCAAATTCGAAGGATGGCATTTTTTCTTCTCCAAAATTGGCAATATTGCTGTGCATCAATAACTTCATATATTTTCAGCAATTTTTCATCATTATGAAATAAGTTTTAAAAAGTAAAAAAATAACATTTGAAGCCTGAGGAGCCAAAGAGTTTTGCAGGTTGTGTTCTTCTTCTGAACTTCATCTGGTTTAATTTTTATATTACTTTTCTTTCTATATGTAGCACATCCAAGGATGGGGCTAAAGTGTTCATGAACAGCAGATAAATACAGTATCACCAACTGCTAAGTTACATGGATATTTTCACACCCACTCTGGAGTAGTACAAGGAGAAATGGCACACAGACAACTCTGACCATCAGAAAAATGTAAATAAATTAAACAACAGTGGTTTAGAACTGCTGTCACTACACATATCACAGCAGTGCCCACACCTATTCAAGGAATAAGCATAAAAAAAGTAAAGAAGCAAATTTTCCAGTGTGCTCTACCTAAATTTTTTTTCTGAATAGTGTATACCATTAGTGTATTTCAAAGTATTACTATTTGAGTATTTGAATAATCAGATTAGCATCAAAATCATATTAGTATGCAGAACTAATAAACTTAGAAGAGTATGAAAACATCTGCAATTTTCCTTGTGCTTTTAGGCAAATTCAAACATACATGTAGTTCAAAGGATAATATTTTTTTGAAAGATTCTTCAAGGTTGCATTTACTAAATAAAGGAACTCCAGTAGGAATATGTAAGGAATTCCTACTGTTGTCATTAACAGCTGCTCATTCCTATTTATTGGTTGTGCTTATTTTCACCAAAAACTGGTTTTTCATACTGCAAAATAGATCAAATAGTGGGTACATGTTGAAGAAATAATAATAATAAAGTCTTGTAAAGACAGAAATTAATCTAGATCTCTGATTCTCTTTGTAGAGTATCCCCACATAGAAATTTTGTCCAGGACAGCCCATGGTAATCCAGGAGCAAAAGCAAACAGCAAGGAAAATAAACTACTGAAGTCATCACTGCTGCCAAAGTGTCTGCATCTCAGTTTCACAAAACGGGGCCTCACTATACCCTTGTGCTGCTGTTGCCATGTTGTGATGAGCTCCAGAGGTCTAGTCCAGCCTCAATGATTTCAGAGTTCTGTTTCCTGCAACCTCTCAAATATCTTTAAAACAGACCAACAGTGCCATCAATATAAAGGATTCTTCTGAACTCCACCTAAAAGCTTATATATGTAACAAAACAAAAAAGGTTCAAGAAAATAAAGAACTATAATCATAGCATCAAAAAGACAGAAATAGAACAACAAAGTGGGGAAAATGAAATTTGAAGTGCTTTGTTTTGAAAAAAGTTCATCTTAATATGAAAAGTAGGTCTACTTTTGGGCCCAGCTCTTCCCGCTACACCATGGTAATTACATCTGCAAGTCTGGGAAGGCTGTCAATCTATAGAAACCCAAAGAACACAGTTATTTCAAGAAAAATGCCTTTCTAATTTAGATTTCAGTCATGTCTGGTTAAATGAATCATAAAACTATAGAATTTTGCTCTCCTTTGTCCATTCACAAGCTTTATTTATCCCAGTACATAACTGAGCACAATGTCTATATTTATTGACAACTTCAATGGTATTTAAGTTCTTGGAAGGAATCACTTCAGAAAAAAAATTGTGGAAGCTTATATTTAATAAACAAGAACATTACAAAGTAAAAAGATACTGAAAACTGCAGAAGATACCTTAGTCTCTACCTTGTAAAAGTCATATTCAAAATTAAAATTGTTTCATGCATTTTCAGTTTATTTTTGAACAAACACCACTGTTTATGTCCGCACATACATGAAAAAAAATACAAAGGAACAAAGTCAGATATTTAATGTTTAGCAGAGAAACTGAAAGCTGATCAAAACTTTACCCAGAGACAATAAGCTAACAAAATTCTAGAATACAGAAAAAAAATAAAGCAATGTGTCTACCTTAAAATGTATCAATAAAATGAACTGAATATAAGAATATGATTTTTGCATTTGAACATCACATAAATTTCCATCATGACCTCTGGTCAAATTTAAAGGAAAAAAAGTAACTTGATTAGATTCATTGCCATTTCCAGCTTATGAAATGTCTAGATACTAACTATTTTTTTTAAAAAAGCCATGCAAGTGATATCCAAAGAAACAGAAGATACTCAAAAATTTTTGATGTCTTAGACACCAATATAGCTAATTGAAACAGCCAAAACTAAAATTGCAGCAGCTACTTTAAAACGGTGAATGAGAGTTCTGTGATCTCACCTGTTTTGTGAAACACACCATGGACGGGGAATTCAACACTCTCTTGTTAATGAATAATGGAGGATACACTAAACAGAGAGGAATTCCCTTAAAACTAAAATCAGAGACCATGACCCAACACACTATTACCTGGACTCTTTAAATTTATCTAATCTCATATTCTATTCAATTTTCTTTGTAGAAATACCAGTGAACTAGCACACAACATTTTAATCAAAATATTTACGTAATTCAGTTACAAATGCAATATAAAATTACAGTGACTAAAGCAAATAGCTGCATTTCTTCATCTGGCTGCTTTGTGTATAATCAAATTTACAAGTTCATCTATCAATGAACTACTATGACTACTATCTACACAATCAATCAATTTTTATTGAAATTGTCTGGGCTCTGCAGCCCACAAAGCAAAGCAAAATAAATTTGAAATCATACATGACAACAACATGCCAATGGTCGTCTATAGAAATATTAATAAATAGTACATTGTCATTATTTTTTCTAATAGTTCTATCAAGATGCAGTAGAGCATTTAGCTAGTCCATATCAGTTTTTAAAACCATTTCTCTTTCTTTTTTAAAAAATTTACCTGCATTCATCTTTCTGTGTGTAAAAGTGAAAGCATGCATTTTCAAGTTGAATAATAGATTGGAATTATGTAGTACTTGTGTTAAATACAACCAAATGGATGTTAAGTTTTCAGATAGCAATCTTGCAAATTACTTTCTCTTGTAAGATCACCGATTGATGACCGTGAACACACATTACTGAGCGTTGCTGCAACAGTAGCACCCATATATTACCAAAACGCTCCAAATATTTTATACTGTCTAAAAAAGATCATCACAGTATCCCAGTACTGTTAAATTACTAGAAAACTGGTTTTTTGTCAAATAGTACTATATAATTTAGAAGTAATAAGTAATCTTAATATATTCTTTAATATTATAAAAATTACCATCAATGACACTGTACTGGGTTACATCATTTGGTATATTTAGGTCAACAACCACCAGATCAGCTGATGTTGCAGTGTATACTCCTCAAACAAGCATCATTACTAAAGCCTTCTTTGCCTCACTCTTTGACAGTAATACCAGCTCCTCTCCAGGTAGCAAGCCTCCTGATCTGGAAGACAAAATGATTCCCCTGTAATCCAAGGGGAGAACATCAGTGACCTGAGACATCACTTAGACACACAAAAGTTTATGGGAGCAGATGGGATCCGTCCAAAAGTACTGAGGGAACTGTTGGAAGTGCTCACCAGGTGACTTGTAATGATCAGCCAGCAGTCCTAGTCAACCAGGGAGATCCTAGTTAACTGAAAGGTAGCAAATGTTATGCTCATCTGCAAGAAGGGACTGAAGGAGGATCCAGGGAGCTACAGACCTGTCAGCCTCAGTGCCCAGGAAGGTCATGGAGAAAATCATCTTAAATGCCATCACGTGACATATGCAACCAGAGGATCAAGCTCAGCTAGCATGGGTTTGTGAAAGGCAGGTCCTGTTTGACTCACCTAATCTCCTGTGACAATATGTTCTGTTTGGTGTGAGGTGAAGGCAGTTGATATTGTGTTCTTGGACTTTAGTTAAGTTTTTGACACCATTTCCCACAGCATTCTCATGGAGAAACTGGCTTCTCCAGTATGGTTTGGACAGATACATTTTTCACTGGATAAAAACTGGCTTGATGGCCAAGCCCAGAGAGTGGTGGTGACTGAAGTTACATCCACCTGGTGGCCTGTTACCAGTGCTGTTCCTCTGGGCTCACTATTGGTGTCAGTCCTGTTAAATAAATATCTTTATTGATGGTCTTGATGAGGGGACAGAATGCACCTTCAGCAAGATCTCAGACAACACCAAGTTGGTCAGGAGTGATCTGCCTGAGGGTAGGAAGGTTCTAGAGAGAGATCATGACAGGCTGGATCAATGGGCCAAGATCAGTTTTACAAGGTTCCATAAGGCAAATTGCCTTAGATTTCAGTCGCCACTCCTGCCCTTGTATCACAATAACCTCAGGCAGTGCTAGAGGCAAGGGGCAGGGTACCTAGAAAGCTGCCCCATTGGAAAAGGACTTGGAGGTGCCAGTCAACAGTGACTGTGCCCAGGGGACCAAGAAGGCCAATGGCACCTGGCCTGTATCAGTGTGACCAGAAGGATCAGGGCAGTGATTGTCCTGCTGTACTGGACACTGGTGAGGCCACACTTGTGTCCAGTTCTGGGTCCCTCGCTGCAAGAAAGACATTGAGGTCCTGGAGAGTGTCCAGAGAAGGACAGCAGAACTCATGAACCATCTGAAGCAGAAGTCTTGTGAGGAGTGGCTGAGGGAGATGGAGCGATTAGTCCAGGGATATGGGGCTGAGAGGAGACCTTACCACTCTACAATTACCTGAAAGGAGGTTGTAGTGAGGTAACAACCTCACTCAAGTGACAAGCATTAGGACAAATGGAAATGGCCTCAGGCTGCACCAGGGGAGGTTTAGATTGGATATTAGGAAAAATGTCTTCACAGATAGGTTTGTCAATCTTTGGAACAGGCTGCCTAGGAAAGCAGCATTCCTGGAGGCAATTGAAAGAGGTGTAGAGGTGGCACTCAGGAACATGGCTTAGTGAAGGACTTGGCAGTGTTAGGTTAATGGTTGAACTCAATAGTCATAGAGGTTTTTTCAAAACAGAATGTTCTATCGTTAATATTAATTATATGAAACATTATAACTAAGTACAGATGGCAAATGAGATTTCTGAAATATTTTACTTCTACTGAAGTACTGGAAACATTTCTGACCTGTAAAAATACAGATATTGTGAGGAAAATTTCAAAATGCAAATTTTTTTTCTCATTTAGAAGAATTTTTAAAAAGTAATATCATGTCATTATCATCCATTTTCTTCAACAGAATTCTAACCCATTTAACAGGAGTAATTTTGCTACCACAAAAGCTGCTAGGAAATATTAATCCTTCCCTGTAGAATGCCTGCCAGCTGAAACTGCTCAGGTGACTTAGGGCTTTACTGCATATCCACTGTACCTCCACGGCAGAATGCAGCGCCAGGACTGATGGGGAATTTCTGTCATCTCCCTGTGACTCACTTCCAGAGCTTCACTGTCTCTTACTCTTCAGAATAAACTGTGTGCAACTTTGGATCTTGGCTGACCAGGAGAGTTGGTTGCTAATGCTCTGGAACTCTAGGCACATGCCTACCTCTCTCCATGCCTTTTTCCACTCAGCTTGAAGAGACACAATCAGGGCCGAACTACAGTCGGTGGAAGGAGCTAAAAAAGCAGCTGAAGCAAGGCCCTTAGACGTTCAGATGTTTTTGTTCATCTCATTTATTTAAGTTTAGGCCAAAGCTATCTGGTACCTCTGCACATAACACTGCCCAGTAGAAACATATCCCATTCTTGGTTGTCCTTCTCATTATATCATTGTGAATGTAATTAACAGTGTTACTTGTTTCACAATCAGCATAAATAAAAATTTTAAGGCGAAGTAATCATTTACATCAAAGCTGAAAAAGGAATTAAGTTAGAGTTTTATTTTAGAATCTGGTTATACCTTTGGAATACTAGACTGCTAAAAACTGACAAGATATGAGAAAAGATATTATTCCATCTTGGCAACAAATACGTCCTGCTGTCTGTATACTGGATACATGTTCTCTACTGAAAAATCTAAGCTTTAGAATTGATACACTAGCGAGTTTTTGTCATGTGAAATATCACAAAACTATAAGGATATTGAGCATGAAACTATTTTCTAGGAAGGCATCCACTTACTAAATGTAGATTAGGATTCTATTTATACATTGTTCCATGTTTAATCTTCTTTTCAATCTCATAAAGAAAAGCCTAACCCAACGTCTGACCGAATGAACCTTAATTTGTTTTTTCCTCTAACCTTAAGCTGCAAGACCAGTATGAAGACCTGTTTTATAGAAAATCTTTTTCTAAAGAGCAGGTGGTAAGGAAACAGCTTGCAGACCTCTGTATGCTATAAAGTATCAAAACCCTAAGCACAGGAAAAACAATACCGTCTCACAATAGTACTAAACCTGCTTACGTGCTTCACCTGCTTATTATATGTTAACAGCTCATCTTTAGGCCAAGATTTATTTTCTGCTGCTTGAGATTCTTTCTGAACTTCTGAGGGAAAGATAAAAAAAACTGATCTAAAAGATAAATCTAAAAAAAATTTAAAACCATTTTTGTCCTCCCTGACAGGCAGTTCAGCACAGTACTTATTATATGCAATTATTCTTTCAAAATCTACAAAATACCTAGAATATTGTATCAATTTTATCTTAAGCCAAATATTTCCTCAATATTTCCTCAGCTAATTAGATTTCCAAAAATAAACATAGTAATAGGAAAAGGACCTACGATAATTAACACTAAATAATAACATTTATAAAATCTCTCATCAAAGGTCTGAACTGTTTCAGACTGCACTGGCAAGAAAACCAGCTAAATATAACAAAAAACATATATCAGAAATTTATATCAACAGATGAATGATCCTTTAAAGCAAATAAATCCGTAATGCCTCTAAACATTAAGCAATTCCCCAAACATATCTAAGTTCAAATATTTGAATTTTGAAAACAGTTTGAATGACAAGCATAGAATGATGGGCACTAATACACATGAATATAGATGGATGTCTTATGATTTCATTTCCCTAATCAGCATGCTACCTAATAAAAGCAAAATTCTTTATATCCAGCAGTTGGGAAATCAAACCCCATATGAAAATGAAAGAACAAGAGACACAAAAAAGAAAGAGCAAAAAATAAGGGTTATATTTGTGATTTATTAAGTACCAACGCGTTTTCAAGGAGCGTTGAATTTCCTTTCCAGTTTTATCAGTTTCAAATATGAACTACCTACCTTAACAACTCACAAGCAAATAGAAGCAGTATAAACTTATCATATTTTAACATTCCTAGATAATTCAGAATGTTACCAACCTTGCTCAGTGAAAACTTGGCAGGACTTGAGGTCCATTTTTTTATTTCCTTGTGTTCTATTGGTACTGATCATATAAGCAGGAGAAGAAAACTGGTGTCAAACAAGAATGCTAAAATAAAATTATATTACTGCCTTACAGAAAGAAACAACATCAAAAGAATTTGTATGTGTAAATTAAATTTTGAGTCTTCATTACACAATCTAGTTTGAAAGAAACAAGTGCATTCAGAGACAAATGATCTTAGGCTCAGTTTCTGCAAAAATTTACATACATGTTTAACACTTTACTATAAATAACTCCTCCGTGGAACTGCTCACAGGAGAGAACTTTACAGGCAGAATGCAATTCTCAGTTAATCATTTTCTCCAGGGGAGAAAATTATAATTCCTGCACTAGAAGGAAAGCAATTACAAAATTTAAAGTTATTTTTAGTTCACAGACCTCCTTTTTGGATACCAAAAAAAAAAAAAAAAAACCACCTAAACGCAGCAACACCTGACAGCACTGGTGTTAGTTTCAAGGACAGTGTGAGTTCGGAGCTCCTGGTCAGCACACACATACTTTACCTGTTGTGCCACACATTGCCTTGAGGAGCCCAGTGCTAAAGACAGCAGCATCAAACAAGTATCACATCGAAGCTACATTTCATTTGAGAGTACTGCTCTTTAAAACTGCTACTGAAACATTAAATATTTCTGGGGAAAGAAGACGTAAGTTAATGCAAGAATGAAGTAAAGCTACCAGTAAATCTTTTATTAGAAATAGTCTGTCACATCATAGTTTACTGACACTATAAATATCCCCTTGCTTTTAAATGTAATAATATTCTACACAGTAGAATTTTTATTCCACTGAGTGTATTGTCCAGCCACAAGTTTAAAAATACTGGGTTTTAAGTCCCAGGCTTTTTTGCAAAATTTTAATACCTTGTAAGAAGAATGGTTTGAACTGTAACACTTTTTTCTTGTATATTAGAAAATGAAAAGGAAAAATGAAGTCTATAGGCTAACAAAAAGTGACAATACCACAAAAATGTAAACTAGAAAGCAATAAAAAGCTATGGCCTTTCATGTATATGTTGTACATATTGGTGCCTTGCTTTTAACCGAAGCCTTAGTAATTTATCTACCTTTGACAGAAAAGACAGATTAAGAAAAAAGCAATTCATATCACTTATTTTTTTCATCACCATAAGAAAAACTCACTAAAATAGAGGAGTGGAGAAACAACTCAGACTAAAAGAAAGAAATACAGCATTGTCTTCTCAAGCTATACCAACCAACCTTCCTCTTCTTTGCAATACATGCATATTTTAAGCATGATGATTACCAAGGACTGTTAATTATTACAATCCATCTAATCCAACTGTGATTCTTTCCATATGCAATTTATCCAGTTCATGGAATCAAAGAGAAATTTTCATGAAGCCCTTCACTCAAGCTGGCTGGATCAACTTATGTTTCTAAAGTATTGCATAATATGCAAATTTTACATATTAATTTTCCTGCTCTGTCAAAACCAACAGAATTATATGAGCAAATATTATCTTAATTTCATCGTAGACACCTGTACATGGTATGTGATTGCTTTCTTTTGTTGGGTGTGGTGTTTTCTCTTTTCTCCATTCACCCTGGTTGAATCACAGGCACAACACTATTGTGTTATTTTAATAAAATTATGTGTACTGTCAATATACATACTATGGGCCATGTGTTTGCATTAACAAAAACAAGGCCAAAGAGGTGTGATATGAACTTTGAGAGATAAAAGAACTGTGGTAGCTCTTAATTCCTGTGGGAATCTGTTCTTGAGCATTCTGCCCATCCTTCAGGAAGATGTTTCCTGCACTGGTATTTTAACCTAGGAAGTGACGGAAATTTCTACTGTACCTGTAAAAAAAATCTTTATTGGACGTAACATTCTCCCAGAAGTCTAGAAAATTATTTAGGTATCCCCAGCACCTTGATAACTCATTATAAATTGTTTTAACATTTTCAGTCATTTTGCTATGTTTGTGGTATGCTTTTTGGCTGAGAAGAGCCTTTTATGAAGTTTATGAACCCTTACATAAAGAAAAAGAAGTATTTATTATTGTTGTCGTTTGGGTTTGGGTTTTGTTTGCTTTTTAATAATTGCCTCTAACTATATCTGATTTAAATTTTTTATCTGGTAATTCTATAATTCCTCATTTGGTAGTTACATGCTATTAAATGAAATTATTTTTCTCTCTGTTTTGAATAAAAAAAGTGCAGAAATGACCCTGATAAATGGCAAAACAAAGTCATTCTAGACATGTGAGTATACAAATATATTTTAACATGGTGAATTTATACACAAACACAGCCAATGACTTTTTGACAAAGCTTGAAACTCTGGGAGATTCCAATCTATCTGATTGAAATGAATTTGTTTTCATATTATAATAGTAGCTTACTGACCTACTATGGATTCATCTCCAATTTTGTTAGACTCAAATGTAAAAAGATACTCCCTGCTCCATAAAATCTGTTGCATTTTTAAGACAACCATAAATTATGTGGGCCTAATGATTATAAGGAACTGTAAAATGATTGTTCATAAAATGTAACAAACTGAACTGGTTACTACTAAATAAGCAGATAGATGTCAGAAGTCCATAACTGTAAACCATCTACCCAAGATCTGTCCCTAGGTAGTTTCATGCAATTTTATGAAAATAAAATATCTTTTTAAAAAAAAAAAAGAGTAAGTAAGTAGCTCTCTTCAGCAAGTGGCAAAAAGTGTCACAACCTTTGCCATGATTAACTATGTTGACTGTACTCAATACTGTGTGCTTCCTGAATTTATAATAACACAAAGCATCATGGTCTTGATTTAAGTACATTTTAACAGATGCCAAGACAGTGAGAAAATAATTCCACAGGTTACCTATAAACAAAAAATAAGAAAACCAATAGGAAGAATTAGGGATTTCACCACTTGAATAGACCTAAGTGAAAAAAATTGAAGCCTTTTGTTCATTTCTGTGGTGTTTACAACACACCTGATAGCACTGAAAGTGAAAAAACCAAAAGAAACATTTTCAGCAAGCCTCTTAAAAATATTGTTTAATTATACATCAGTCTCTCTATAACATAATTCTAATGTCAGTTGAAGTATAAAGAACATTTAGGCTAAATAATAAGTGAGATACTGTAATGTTATAAGCAAATACCTGTTTGTATTTGTTTATAAAGCAAATATCAGTCAGTATGTTCTTGATTTTTTTCTCCATCAAACCACTTTTGTGAGTATAGATGCATTAAAGAGAAAGTTTCAAGGCCTTGTTACTGAGATTAACTGAAAAGAGATAGAGATGTCTTAAAAAAACTAAAGTATATTTTATGATGTCTTGCTGCTGATACAGTGGACTCTATAGACCTTGCTTAATAGAAGCATTCAAATTTGATGTTATTTTTAGAGAAAAAAAATGCTCATTTACTTACCACCCTCACGAGCTCATCTGAGTAACCAGCTAAAGAGGAGCTGCAGGTTCTTCCCCAAGAAAGTGCATTTCTGAGACAAATATAAACGTCTTCCTATGGATACTGAACCAAATATACACTTAGAATCTCAATATATTTCAGAGTTAGCAATAAGCCTCAAGGCAAAAAAAATTACTCCAGACATTGGAAATTACATTATTCTTATAATAGAAATTCTAATGTTTTCACTGAAAATATGATAGGAAACATAACTGATAACCAATTTCCCTCAGAGGACACAGAGCTAAGTAATGATGTCCCACCAAGTTGGCATTTTATTTCCAGATAATGCTCTTTTAGTGCAGGGGGAGATCCAGCACTCAGCCCCCTCAGCAACCCTATAAGGTGTCAATGCTAACCAGTGCATTAATACAAGAGGGAGAATAAGCTAGAGAACATAACTCTGTGTGTGTGTGTGTGTGTGTGTGTGTGTGTAAGAAATGAAAAAACACATTTAATTCTGAGAGTAGGTTTTCATTTTAACTCCATTCTTTTCTTTCTTCGCTTAATACAATACATTTTTTGCTTTATTAGAGAATGTAAGCTATGAAGCTCAGTGTAAACAACCCATGCACAGTAATGATGATAATAATTATTATTATTATTATTATAAAGAATTGATAAAGCCTTCAACCTAATTACAAGGTCACTTCAGTTCAAAAGACACCTGCTGCAAAAGCTTTTGAATTCAAATAAAAGGTTATCAGCAAGAATAGTCCCATTCATATGGACTAATGTCCATATGCCCATACTAAAAAACATTAAATAACAAAAAACTGAAACAGAAAGCCATCAGTAGGTTCAAATTTTAATTTTATTTTAACCTGATTGATCAAATAATAGAAATAGAGAACTAAACATCACATTATCCCAAGTCAGATTTTCAAAGCTCAGAGCCCAGCAGCTCACACTACAAACAACAAAAAAATCAGTTCATTTCACAAATCAGGGCTTCGCAGAGGCCAAACTTTGAAAATCTTACCTAGAACATAAAATAAACTTATAAAATAGTAAGAAAACTACAAACTCTGCGCATATTACCAATCACTACTAATTATTTCTGGTAAGTTAAACAATAGTTTTCCAGGTCTAATAATTCTTTAACCCTCTTTCACATCTGTCTGAGGAATTTTTGTAATCAAAGGACAAATTCCAACCAAACAGTCCCAGATTATTACATCCCTAGAATACAAGTCAAGCAATTAATAGCCTGCCTCACTGAGAAAAGCCTTCTCTGATTTCAATGCCAATTGAAATACACCATAAAATAGACAAGGAGTTGAGACAATGCAAATGCCTCAACCACACAAAATAGCTCTCAGAAGAAAATCAAATCAGAGGACATAAATCTACTGGAGATGCAGTTTGATACTACTGCTGTTCATGGGCTTTCACATTTAAATTAACTAAGTTCAGGTGTGACATTGTTTGTCCCACAGATCCACACACACTTTGGTGAGAAGGCATGAACTGTTTATTATGAAAATCTGACTTCATTTTATACAAAGGACTTCACTTTATTTCTACAAAGGCCAGGGACTGGGGGAGAAGGTTGACACCTCTCCCCATCCCATTGGTCAAGACAACTGTCCATCAGCTGTCCATATCTCCAAGAACAAGAATGAAAACTTTCCTTTCATTAATGAAAACATTGCTTCTGTTTACAACACCCACGCGTGAGAAACAACCTAAACCATGAAAACTGTGAAACAGAAGAGAAGGCTGAAAAATCAGGGTGACACAGGTGGGCTTTTTTCTATTCTAGTTTTTGTAATCAATCAAAAGAGTCAATCTCACATTTAGAGAATGTAAGGTAGTGTATGTTTTAACTGTCTCGGAACTGAAACAAAACTATCAGCCTTGCCTAGAGAGGACAAAAAGCCATCTGATACTAAGTCAACAGTTCAGTTAACAAATAAATTGGCAAACTTCTGGTGAAAATCTAGGAAAGTTTTCTCTAGCATCTACCTGATGCCTAGTTATTACTGATATCACCCGCTGTAATTAATTGAAGGAACTCTTGCAGCAGCTTACATGATTTACATAACTATGGCGATAAAAAATTATCTAACAAAGACTTCACAAGCTAAACAATAACTAAAAGCAGCAATACTTTCAATGATATTCCAAATGCATATAATACACTTTTCCATCTCTCATACTGGAATATGTCAGCTTAAAAAGGGAAAGAAGAATAAAGAAAAATATGTTTTAAACTATAAGCAGTACAATAAAAATACCCCCCAAAAGAGGTAATGTTTTAATGTATTTTGATATTGGCTCATTTTCATTTTTAAGGGACATAAAAAACTATCAGAAGAAAGAGTGAAGAATATTCTAGGATACATTAATGTCTTTATCCATTTGTTTTGTCTGGCTTCTGTGTTGTAACACATTGTAGGAGCTGGAAAAAAAATACACAAGTCTTATAAAAGCAATATTTACCCAAGAGAAAAATATTGCTCTTGTTCTGGTTCATCTAGTTCTATTTTATGTTGCATTTCTGGCCAAGAACACTCTCCAGGAGTTCTTTGATCATCTGATCTGAGGGAGATGGAGAAGTAGACTGCAGGGAAGCAATTATTTCATCAATAGACCTTGCAACCACTTTCACAGGCAGCACTGGGGTGGAAGTAGACTCTTCAGATTTGCTCTGCTGGAAGTTCTTCTCGTATATTTTTGAAATGTCTGGTCTAGTCACATCCCTTGCCTCTTCCAACTCTTCTTGAGTGGACCTCACACTTGGCTGCTTACCTCCTTTACCCAGAATCCTTCTCAATTCAACATGTAAATCTTGTTGCTTTGCTTTTGAAATCACTCTGTGTCTCTTCCTCTCTTCTAGTTTTCTCTAGTTATATCTGCTTTTCTTGAAATGTTTTTACTTGTATCAGAATCTGTAGAGCTAAATTCAATGCTATCTTAAATGACTGTACCTGTTTCTTGAGTTTTATCTCTTTTTAAATTCTGAAGATCCATTTGTAGCGCACGCACTCAATCCTTAACTTTACTCACAGCTTTGGTCTTTTCTAATGAGATAAGGGAGCTATTGACATGAAAGTTAAACTGAGAGTAACTTGACTTCTGAGGTGGTGCTGGATGTTTGACAATTACAGTTTTGTTTAGTGGTACCTGCAAATGACACTATTACTGGCAGAGTTACAACCGTAATTTCATTATTAAAGTTGCATTTTTTCTCTTGACTTTTCCAAAGCAACTTCCCTAAATTTTTGTCAGCATTGTCTTCTTCTATAGATTTATTTCCTCTTCTCATCACTCTGAGTCAGGACTTTGTTTTTTCATGTCTCTTGTTTCAGAAGACACCCTTACTTTCTGTGAACTTGAGAACATCCAATGAATTAATTAAGAATATTTTTATTTATATTCATGACAGGCTCATGTGGACTCTTTGACCTCTGGAGAGGATAATGTTCTTAACAGATGCAATTGATCTGGTGTTAAATCTTCCGATAAGGGCAAAATGCACATGTTTCTGAGAGCAGTAACTATTGCTTGTTTGATCTTGAGACTATCCCACTGAGATTCCTTGCATATAGTCTCATGTTCCTTAATCATATTCAATGCTTCCACATCATTCAGTCCTGAGTACTGATGTTTTCTGTCGATTTCCTCTTACTGTATGCAGTCTGTAAACTCAAGCAGAAATGAGGATTTGTATTTTACACACAGAGGCTCCTCCATTTTGCTAAGGGTCCCATTGGTGTTAACAAGACTGCTCCAAACAAGTGTTATGAAGCACCAGCAATGGCTATCAGCGTTTTACATCAGGAAACAACTGAATAACAAATCAAACAGAAAAAAATAAAATAAAATGAGAAAGAATAAAGAAGAACAACACTTTCTCGAAATAACCACCAGGAGCTTTTCACCTACCAAACAAAAAACCAAGCACTAAAACCGGTGACCGCCGCTCTCTCCCTGGCCGGGAGCGCTGCTCGGGCGCGGAGCGGGCGGCGCCGCTGCCGCCCCTTCCCGGCGCTCCCCCCCGGCGGGAGCGGCCTGCCGACGCGCCGCGCTGAGAGACCGGGAGGCGAGCTGCTGTGCGAGCGGGGCACCGCGGAGACACTCCGCTCCCAAGCGAGCTGGAACAGCCCGCTTCACCCGGGGATGTCCTTAGAAACGTGTTTCTTCCAGCTCACCCGCGGGATCCTGAAAGGCACGGGATGGGCAAGGGGTTTGTATCTTTTTAGTCTCATTTCTCTCCTGTGTATAGCAACCCGCACTCTGTTGTCAGCCACAGGATCCTTTAAAGCTGTGCCCCGAAAACCAAACATATGAACATCACGTCGGGGGAACTTGTGCACCATGCATTGCAGTTGCTGCCTGGGTGCAATTGTAGACATGCTTTTCTTACAAAACCAATTTTTGTTATTGTCAAAGTCTCAGCTTGGAGATGAAAGCCCCAAGTCAGCTGTGTGTGGTTCATTCATTATCATCATCAATAAAGTTTCTGTTACTGGGATTTTATTTTCAGTAATTGCAGTTGCTTGCAACAGGAGAGACTCCATCTCTGAGTCCATAAACCAAACAGCTTTGCAGTATTAAATGAGAAAAAAGTCTGAAACCAGTTCTCTGAGAGGAATCCTGGTCCCATGTCTTGCAGTTTTACTAGCCAATCCTTCAGAGAACAGAGATGTCAAACATATTTGATAGCTGTCTGGTGAAAGTAAAATTTTAACAGCCTTTTCACATGTCAAGTAAGAACTATAAGTGGACAAAAAAAAAAAAAAAAAAAAAAAGTATTTCACNAAAAAAAAAAAAGGTATTTCAGTGCCCAATAAATACAGGGAAGATAACACATGCCAAAAATCATCAAACTTCGGGAAAGTAATAAAAAAATTACTTACAAATTAAAGAAAACGTGGAAAGTTGAACTGAATCTATCAGGATGGTCATAACCATGGCAAAAACCTGCAATGCCACATTGACCAGGTTCCCAAGAAGGCTGATGTTCTAGAACACATGCAAAGCAAAGCAGATTATAGCAGTAAGGGGGGAAAAAAGTAGTTTCCCGCACATAATATGAACACAAAATGCTGGAATTTCCATGATTCTTTGGACTGTAACAGTTCACAGAATTATACTTGTAATCCACTTAAGTCTCTTACGGTGAGTAAAAATAAAGCTTTTGTTTTTTCCTTTTTCCACTTTGGAGTCTCCAACACCAACGTGATAACAAGGAACTGTAGGGACTAACTGTAGATATTCTATTCAAATATGGCATTAATCTGATTGAAAAGTTTCACTGGTCTAACAGGCAAAATGTCTCCTGTTATCTTCTTTCTTTGTAGCTTTCAGCTACACTTTTGTAGGTTTTTTTCTCCTCCCTAATTGTATTCCTGGAGTTCAAGGGGTAGCCAGTGCCTTTCTTGCAAAGAATGCAACTTTTATTAGGTTGGTGGCCAACTTTTAGCTTGATAATGCAACTGAAAACCTGGTGAAGATGAAAAAGTCATTAGCCAGTCATTATATGCTAATTAATAGTAAGTTTTCTCTTCTGGTAGCAAGATAACTGATTAAAGCCCTGTAATACACCCTAGAAAGCCTCTCTATTTTGTGTCTCGTATGCTTCTCTCTCACTCTAGCTACAATCACAGAGTAGCTGAAGAAGCAGTAGGTAGAATATCAAATAGCTGTTCCATGTTGAAGGATTCCTGTTAGCAGTCCGGGCCATTAAAGTAGTTCAGAACAGGAATGAAGTGTTCGATTGCCACATTGAAGATGAATCCTATTAGCAGTTTAATGCAGATGTAAGCCTAGAGAACAGATTCATTTCAAACTAGTTAAACAGTAAGTAAAGCTTCAATGATTTCGTTTACCTAGAACAGTTCCTCTCTGCAGGAGTCACAGTGGGATGTGGAACAAAAAGCCCTGCATGTGAAGAGGTATTTGCATCAGGAAGTTCCAGTAAGAACCTGCTGAATGACAAGAAGGATTTGCATTAAAAAAAAAAAAGTCTTAGGAGGAAGGAAAAAACCTTAGACACAAATTTCCTCTTTAGGTTAATAGTGGTGATAAAATGGCAAATGAATGTGCTGTGTTTTCTTGCTGTATCTGTTGGCTCTCAGTTCTGCTTGCAGAAGAGCAGGGCCTGGGGAATGCAACTGGCTTGTGAGAAAGGTTCAAGCCCTGGTTCATAAACATCTGCTGTGTTAATAGTCTCTAGGTTTTGTAAGCAAAGCAAGTAAAACATCCAAGGTGATCTGATGTCAAGTTAAGTCCCAAATGCTACATTTTTTCCCCTATTAAACCACACAAGATGCTTAGCAGCCATTCCTGGAGAAATTGTTGCCAATATATCCTCTAGATCTTCTAGCTTGAGCTCCAGAGATGACAGTGGCATCTCTGATATACATGAAAACAGGAAAACCTTTTTCCCCCTTTCCCCAAGTATTATTATTATTATCATCCCTTAATGTTCACAGTGATACTTGAAGCCTGAGGGTGGGGGTTTTTATTAACATTAAGTATTTAGTTAAACAGGTTAAGCTCTATCTCTGAAGATTGCAAAGTCCAAAATTTAATCAGTAGATTAATCTTTATAGTTAGCAAATGGATCTAGATTTGGAAAACCTTCTGCAGGTTGAGTCCCTGGGTACACATTATTCTTTTTCATAATTAGGCCTCACCAGATCACTAAGCTTTCTAATGTCACATAAATTGTTATCTAAGTTATTAGTCTAGTAATGTTATAAGGAAGGGGTTTTTTTCTTCCGAGGAAGAAAAGCAATCATTAAAAAATTGTTCAGTTGGTTGGAGAAATTAAAAAATGCAATTCCTCACCTCTGAAATTGTCTGAGTCCACATAATATAGGAAGTCCCACTCCCAGTGCACATCGCTCCCATGATCCAAGCACATGATGGAGAGAGATGCACATAGTGCCCCACAGACACAGGAAGGCAACTGGAGTTAATTGTGCTTCCAACAGCCATCTTCATCTAGGCAACCAGAAATCAGGACACCATGGTGCATATGAAATACCTACAGCCTGGTATGGGCTCTCAAGAAAATAGCACAGAGAGTCCTTGGAAAGATGAGCAGTCATTGTTTAAAGAAAAAAGGAAAGTAAGAGCATAACTACTTTGCTAGCTCTGTGGCTCACACCTAGTTTGACACTAAATGCTAAGCCTCACCTTGGTATCCTTTTCCAGCTGGCTGTGAAAATCTTTGCACATGTCATAGTCCAGAGGCTCCCCAGCCCTGCTAGAGGGTGCTGCATTCTCCCTTCTGCTGTGCTACAGCCTAGGCACTGATCTAGTGTCCCTCAGAATGGCAGTACATGTGCTCAAATCTATTCCCCAATCTAATAGTTCTAGACAGGATAAGAGCATATTTACAAATACATTTTCACCATGCTGTCCAAGTACATTATTCCATTTTAGAAACCAGAACAAAGAGAGACTGAATGACTGTCTAATGTCCCCAGGTAGAACAGTGGTAAACTTATAACTGAATCTCTGCTTCTGACTGATAATAAATAGAAAATCAGAGGTATGTATACTCGGGTACAGGCTATTGTTCGTTTTTCCAAGGCATCAACATCTTTAACATTTCTGCATGGTGTATATATATATATATATATATAATGCCCATAAATAATCAGAGTAAATGGATTAATTATAAGTGAAAGTACTGCACTGTAAATTATGGGCATTGGGAATGTAGCACAAAAAGTTCTCTGACAGTTACACTGTGGGGAGAGTAGTCTGTAGCGGAAGAGTAGAGTAAATGGCAGAGGGGTTATCTCTTAAATCAGGCACTGTCAATACTGAAAAGACTTTTTGTTAGTTGCACCCAGCTGAGCTNTAATATAATATAATATAACATAATTCAAAATAGATATAAATAAAAAGTCGAAAACAAGATGAAGCGCTTTTATTTTAAAACATATTTGTAATGAGAAGATCAATACAATGAGAAAATCACGTGGTCATTTTGAGTGATAAGGATTCACAGATTTATTTTTAGTATGACATGACTGTAATGTTTCCAAGTATATGCTATTTTCTTATATAGCCCAAGAGAAATTATATGAGTTGCTTCTGGAATTCCATCACACATGGCTGTTATTATAAGCACAAGGTCAGAGACATTCCTGGCTTTAAATAAGGCTGAAAGCAATAAACAGAGAAATTACATCTAAACACTGACAAAGTCTTTTCTGAGATTGGGCCTTTGCTTGCCTCAGTTTTAAAATTTGATTATATTTGGTCATATCAAAGATAAATAATATCTCTACTTTCTGTTGTCTTTCAGTTAATACAGCAGGTTTCCAGTTGGCCATTCCAGTCCAGTTCTTTTTTTCTCTTAGGACAACAGCCTGATAGCTAATACATAGGTATAGATGTATATGTTTGTAAATCTCAGGTTTCACAGCTGAAGACTCACTTTGGTAGATGTAACAATCCCACTTAATCGCAAGAAAAAGCTTCACATCGCAGCAACAAAAAGAAATGCCCCTCAAAAGGGCAAGGAGAGTTGTCTGCAGAGGCTGAAGTTCCAGCTACCTCTAAGGATAATGTTAGAAAAGATTTAAAGGATTTCTGGGAATGGGTGGGTTTTGGAGCAAATATTCATAGATTCTGAAAAGGGGAGAATGGTTTGTTCAATGGGTAATGGCAAAGCCAACTGATGAGCTATGAAATGGTTTGGATGGAAGAGAGGAGTTTTCTCTTCAGGAGGAACTGAAGGACAGTTCAGATTCCCTCTCGATCACCCCACCTTAACACATAAAAAGGAGTAAACCTGAAACTTGATGCACGCACAGCAGAAATACTTAGGCAGCTGTCTTGTTGACTAGAAAGGGATGGAGGAGGAATGAATTAAATCTGATTCTTACCTTGTCTCACCTGTAGCTGCGCAGAGAACTGAATCCAGGTGATGGAAGCCATGTGGTGATCTAAATAATCTTCATCATGTCAGTCTCTTTAAACTACTCAGCAGTTTTCAAATTCATCCTTGAAGTACTTGAAGCAGCAGCAGAACCTTAGACCAGCTGCTGGTATGATGAACCACTCTTCAAAATACTGAACAGCTCCTTCCCCTGAGAAGTCCTAATATTTTACTAAATCCAGACCTTCCTCTACTTTCCCATGGACACTGTCTGCCTATACTGTTTTATGGGTCTCATCATGTTAGGATATTACCAGTTGATATTCACATTCTCACATTTCAGTGTAAAACTACAGACTGTGTCAGGGTCTCTGGTCATCCTTTTCCAGGGCAAGCATTATTTTTGCTATACACTGGTTAGTTATGTCCTGTAATGGAGTAAATGGCCAGTGTTTCTGTATATCTGTGAAAATGTTGCCACACACCCCACAATTGCTCACTGTCCATGTTAATACAGCTCAAGAAAATGAACAATGAATGCAGCTTGAATTAATTTATGCTCTAGGAACTGCAAGCTGGATAACACTGTGGAACTGCTCCCTGGGGAGGAGTTTAAATAAGCCTTTATTTTGAACGTTTCATTCTTCAGAACTGTCAGCCAAGGAAGACACCTAGACTGAATCCTGGTATCTTCCAATGTTTTTCTGCACAACTGCTGTAGAGACAGAGACAGTGAAATGAACAGTTTTTGCAGGTAAAGTCAAAGATAGCAAACAATTTGAAAATATGTTGATATGCACTGAAAGAAAGGTAGCATTCCTTCACTCTCCGTCGCTCAAAATTAAAGGCGTCAAATCAAGTCACTTTCTGCATAGGAAAGCCAGTTTGCAAAGGAACTGGAGAAGTGTACTAAGATGAATATTACAAAGAGCTGATCAGCTCTGAATCTGTTGTCCAATACATAGATATTGTTTTTTATCAGTAAAGCAGATATTCTCAAAGATAACTCAGTGCAGGTTTTGGAGAAACAAGACTCTTGGAGAGTGGAAATACCTTTGATTCAAGTAGCAGATATTTTTGGGGTAGGGGAGGCAGATTTTGGTCCATTAAGTTACTCGGGCAACTTTAACAAAGAAATAGTCCTAGAATTCATGCATAGGGGCATCTCCTATCAAGCGTTGTTTCTTATACCAGTTTATATAGATTAACTACACTCACTGCCTTAATTTGCTTTCTTTGCTTCCCGCAAAAATACATATGTATCCTGAAACACCATTTTTGGAACTTGGGTGAGATTCTACAAAGTGAGTGCCATCGAAGTGCTTATCCCTGCATAATCATATTTCCATCTCTTCTGATACTGCTTCTTCCAGGCCATAGTACTGTGGCTACTTCAAAACAAAACACCCTTTAAAACAAAATAAACCAAGCAAGATTTTCAAAAATATATCAAGTAATTGGAAAAGAACAGAGATACTGATTGGAATACATGACAGAAGCATTTACATTTGTTTCAGTATATCATAACATAAATAAAACAAACTATAACGGAAATAAATACCTACTTGGCTGCTCTTGAATCAAATTATGATTATCAAGTGCATTTATTCTTGCATAAAGTAAAACACACTTGGTCAATCACATGCTGAAGTGTGGGCATCCTGCCAGCTGGAGTTCTGAAAACAGCATACATACATCTACCCATATTAGCAAAAATAAACTGGTTGTTTATGATAGGCAACAATTTACCTAGTTAAGAGCTCTCTTGTTACACTATAGAAAAAAACCCCAAAACTTCTTATTCTCATTACTGTAACCACTGGATATCAACAGTCATAATTTTTCATTTTGTTATTTGTTCCTCTTTCTCCTTTAATTGGTAAGATACATGAGTATTTTCAGATGGTGGGATATTATTTGTTATGTCATTTGAGTCTTGTGGCATCAGCTCTGCAGGATGCCTAGAAAATGAAACGCAATGAATTGCACTGAAATTAAAATTTAAAAAAATAAANGTTATCTCTTAAATCAGGCACTGTCAATACTGAAAAGACTTTTTGTTAGTTGCACCCAGCTGAGCTGAAGGAAATACTTTTTTTTTTTTCCCAGTGATCAATCTATATTGAATCCCTTGTGCAGTAAGCAGCCATGGAAAGGTTTGGTGGAATTAGTATTATAAATCACACATTCAATCCCTTTGTGAGTGCTGAAAGCATTGTCATTCTTCTAATCACTATATCCTATCTTTGATCCATAACAAATATGCACACCCAGCTCTACTAATCTCTATTATGATTGTAAGATATCTGTATTTGCCAGTGCCATGCCAGCAGAAATAGTTAACATTTTTCTTCCTCCTAGGATTTTGAGCTTTGTATTTTTTTCTCCTCTCCCCATTTAAGAACATTGGTATTTCCTAATNGACTAGAAAGGGATGGAGGAGGAATGAATTAAATCTGATTCTTACCTTGTCTCACCTGTAGCTGCGCAGAGAACTGAATCCAGGTGATGGAAGCCATGTGGTGATCTAAATAATCTTCATCATGTCAGTCTCTTTAAACTACTCAGCAGTTTTCAAATTCATCCTTGAAGTACTTGAAGCAGCAGCAGAACCTTAGACCAGCTGCTGGTATGATGAACCACTCTTCAAAATACTGAACAGCTCCTTCCCCTGAGAAGTCCTAATATTTTACTAAATCCAGACCTTCCTCTACTTTCCCATGGACACTGTCTGCCTATACTGTTTTATGGGTCTCATCATGTTAGGATATTACCAGTTGATATTCACATTCTCACATTTCAGTGTAAAACTACAGACTGTGTCAGGGTCTCTGGTCATCCTTTTCCAGGGCAAGCATTATTTTTGCTATACACTGGTTAGTTATGTCCTGTAATGGAGTAAATGGCCAGTGTTTCTGTATATCTGTGAAAATGTTGCCACACACCCCACAATTGCTCACTGTCCATGTTAATACAGCTCAAGAAAATGAACAATGAATGCAGCTTGAATTAATTTATGCTCTAGGAACTGCAAGCTGGATAACACTGTGGAACTGCTCCCTGGGGAGGAGTTTAAATAAGCCTTTATTTTGAACGTTTCATTCTTCAGAACTGTCAGCCAAGGAAGACACCTAGACTGAATCCTGGTATCTTCCAATGTTTTTCTGCACAACTGCTGTAGAGACAGAGACAGTGAAATGAACAGTTTTTGCAGGTAAAGTCAAAGATAGCAAACAATTTGAAAATATGTTGATATGCACTGAAAGAAAGGTAGCATTCCTTCACTCTCCGTCGCTCAAAATTAAAGGCGTCAAATCAAGTCACTTTCTGCATAGGAAAGCCAGTTTGCAAAGGAACTGGAGAAGTGTACTAAGATGAATATTACAAAGAGCTGATCAGCTCTGAATCTGTTGTCCAATACATAGATATTGTTTTTTATCAGTAAAGCAGATATTCTCAAAGATAACTCAGTGCAGGTTTTGGAGAAACAAGACTCTTGGAGAGTGGAAATACCTTTGATTCAAGTAGCAGATATTTTTGGGGTAGGGGAGGCAGATTTTGGTCCATTAAGTTACTCGGGCAACTTTAACAAAGAAATAGTCCTAGAATTCATGCATAGGGGCATCTCCTATCAAGCGTTGTTTCTTATACCAGTTTATATAGATTAACTACACTCACTGCCTTAATTTGCTTTCTTTGCTTCCCGCAAAAATACATATGTATCCTGAAACACCATTTTTGGAACTTGGGTGAGATTCTACAAAGTGAGTGCCATCGAAGTGCTTATCCCTGCATAATCATATTTCCATCTCTTCTGATACTGCTTCTTCCAGGCCATAGTACTGTGGCTACTTCAAAACAAAACACCCTTTAAAACAAAATAAACCAAGCAAGATTTTCAAAAATATATCAAGTAATTGGAAAAGAACAGAGATACTGATTGGAATACATGACAGAAGCATTTACATTTGTTTCAGTATATCATAACATAAATAAAACAAACTATAACGGAAATAAATACCTACTTGGCTGCTCTTGAATCAAATTATGATTATCAAGTGCATTTATTCTTGCATAAAGTAAAACACACTTGGTCAATCACATGCTGAAGTGTGGGCATCCTGCCAGCTGGAGTTCTGAAAACAGCATACATACATCTACCCATATTAGCAAAAATAAACTGGTTGTTTATGATAGGCAACAATTTACCTAGTTAAGAGCTCTCTTGTTACACTATAGAAAAAAACCCCAAAACTTCTTATTCTCATTACTGTAACCACTGGATATCAACAGTCATAATTTTTCATTTTGTTATTTGTTCCTCTTTCTCCTTTAATTGGTAAGATACATGAGTATTTTCAGATGGTGGGATATTATTTGTTATGTCATTTGAGTCTTGTGGCATCAGCTCTGCAGGATGCCTAGAAAATGAAACGCAATGAATTGCANCGGGCGCTGCCGGCTCCCGGAGCCCCTGCGCCCGGAGGAGGCGGCCGAGGGGCTGGAAAACCGCGGCCGAGGGCGCGGCAGCGGGCAGGCAGGGCCCGGCCGAGAGGGGTGGGCAGCCCGGCCCTCCCTGCTATGGATGGTGCGGCGGAGAGGGCACGTCCAGCCCGCCCGAGAGAACCAGCCCGGGGCTCCTGGGGAGGAAGAGGTGCTGTAGGAAAAGGGGGTGCCCTACCTTGGGCCGGTCGGAGGAAGGAGGTCACTTGACGATCACGGTCGAAGACTGGAAGAGTACTCCCACTCAGCAAAAGCTCGGAAGCAAATGTTGACCCCACGCAGTGCCCTCACCTGCCTGGGCCCTGCTCCAGAGCCAGAGGAGGGTGAAAAGCCACCTTCTCGTCCCTGAGCTCCGGGGGCAGGGGCGCGGGAGCGACTGCCCCGAGGGGGGCTCCTCCGGCGTGTCTGAGGGGACCCCCACGGCTCCTCTAAATGAGAGCTCAGCCGCAGGAACGCAGAACCGTGGCGGCTGTGCTGCGTGAGAGGAGGAGGGATGCAGGGAGGGAAGGAAAACAGCCCCCCCACCGGACACCTTCCCTGTGGGCTCCCCCCAGAAGGAGAGGCGCTACTGGCAGTCACCGACCCCTGCTCCCCGAGCACCCAGGATCCCTCCCCGTCCAAAGCACCTAGCTCTGGGCACAGGCACGTTCCCACACGGTCACTGTTTGCCCGCTTGAATGAGGAAGGATGTCAGGTTGGAAACAGACGGGAAGAGAGATTTCCCATCGTGGGGGAGGCTGACGGGGTCCCACGGTGTTTTCGGAGATCCGCTGCACAGGCTTTGGCCAGTGTGGAAAGCCAGGTATGAGGGACCATCTGCAGGAGACAGATCCGGGTAAACGAAAATAAGGCTGTACAATAGAGAGTGGGGAATGCATACCGATGCGGAGACAACCTCACAGCTCCTTCCCGAGCTAAACGCCTGGCCCGCGCCAGCACTGCCGAGAGAATCTCGTCCAAAAGACGATGGTATAAAATCCGGTAAGACCCTGCAAGGCAAACCGGCGATGCTGCTGCCGCCCGGGGAAACTTAGACAGGAACGCACTGAAACAGCTCTACACGATACAATTAAAGCTCCCGCCGCCTGCATCGGCCGCCCGGCCCACGAGCGGGAGAGAGCCTGCGGGCGGCGCTCCCGGGCGCCCCGGAGCGCCGGTCCCCGGGGCGCTGAGGGAAGCCCCTTCCCAGGGACGCGGCCCCTCGGCCCGGCCGGACGGCCGCGAGATTCCCAAAACCCAGAGCCTTGCTGAGTGGCCTTTGCGGGGCTCAGCTCTTCCTGACAGCGCTGGTAACACGGTCTCCCCTGGAAGTCCGGCCCCCTCTCCCCACACACATTTATTTCGGTATTTTTTAGGTCAGGTTTTACGTTTGCACCCTTTACAGAACGCACTGGTAGAGTCAAGAGCTGAGACCCTGATTCCATCTAGTCGGGTAAAGCTGAGCTCACCTCAGCCCGCACTTTCTCCAGGTTGCACTAACAGCTCGCCCTGAAAAACAACATTAATAATAATAATAATAATAATAAACAATAAAAATGTACCGAAACAGGTGCTACTTGAACCAGAGCTGGGGAAAGGCGCTGTGAAATTGGGGCCAGTGCTACTGACCCGACTCCTGAAAAAGGCATCAGCTAGGGGGGCTGGGGGGCTCCTGGCTACTACACAGCATCCCGCATCCTAGAAGAGAGCTTCTCTGCTGAGTCTGCTGCAAAGGATACTGATAAATCTCGCTGGACTCGCAGAGTGTCCTACATGGGGCTTCACTACATAAAGGCTCAAGTGCAGGGCAAGAACAGCTACTGAAATACCCGCTTTTTCCTGTGGCCGTGTGCAGGGGCGTCCTGACCCTCTTGTGGACGTAAGAGAGGATTTTCTCCACCAGGGCTGCACCACAGCAACCGGAGGGAAGAGAATTTCCAGCAGCGGCTGGCTCTGACTCAGGCTAGCTTATTATACACCAAGTCGAGAGGCTCTAAGCAGATTAAGAGAAGATCCTGCCTGTGCTCTCACCTCTGGGAGCAACCTCAGGAGGGAGCAGAGCCCGCAGCCGGACAACAGGAGGCGCTGAGGCTTTGCACAACCCCCGGCTCCCCTCCCCTCCCTGGCAGTGGGCATCCCAGCCGGGGCGGCCCAGGAGTGGCGGGCCCGGAGAGCGGCTTTGCCGGCTCCACGTTGCTCCGCCCGGTGAAACGCCTCCGTGGTTCGTAGCAGCATCCGATGAGCGTGGCCGGCTTTGAGCCTGCCCTTTTTTTCCAGGTACGGAGTGACCCAGCGTGGGCTGCCCGGAGTCCCGTCGGATGTTGCTCCCGCGGGGCCGGGCTCTGGAAAGCGAGGCAGCACCGCCCCGAGGTCACCCAGCGGGGGGGTGCCGACAGCGGGGTCGCTGGGGCAGCGGCACTCCTGCCAGCATCCCCGCATGCGGCTGTGCTGCTAGGGGAGAACCGTACTCCACAGACCTCAAATACCGAAATGGGCCAGCCACCACCGAAGGGTCTCTGTTGTCAGACATAGACACTGCTTCCACTAGGAAAAAGGGAGGATGCATACATGAAGACCACAATTTTAATATTTCTTAGATATTCCACTGGGGTTTGTCCCAATTTCCATGGGTGCAGTTTGACCACTTGAGAAAGCAAGGGTTTAATCCAGTGCTTTTACATATTTTATTTTCTTCAAGACATATTTTCATATGTTGTTCTCCTCTGCTGATTCCAGAGTTTTGTTTGTTTCCAGAATTTGATTTAATTCTTTCCAGATTAAAAAAAAAAAATTAAAAAAAAAAAAAGAGGAGAGAAAGAACAAAGAAAGGAGCAACAGAAAATGCATTTAGAGAACAAGTTAAAACATATTTGTCCAGGCAGAGATTTGCTATATCTCGTCATTCGAATCTTGTGTCTCTGTAAGAAACTTTAAAATCCTGTTTGTGAGGGCGACATTTCCACAGATCACTCGAGAAAAAATCACTGTGGAAGCAGCTCTGGCCATGCTGAACAATAAACACATCAAGCTGAAATTCAGACCCAAGTGTGTCTTATAGTTTGTGTGGTGTGAGGTGCAAGCCCTTTTCAAAATCCCAAGAAGCTTTATTTCCCCTTCAAATTCCCACTGTTGGCAAAGTTGTTTGGGTTTGGGTTGGGGTGGGGGGAGAGGGGGGAAGGGTTGTTGGCTGCTGGTTGGTGATGTAGATTTTTTTGGTTTTGACTTTCTGGTTTTTGTTTTCTGGTATGAGGTGATAAAAGTTGTGGTAGCTAGGAGGGAATGAACTCACAAGGGATAGGATAGAGAAACCCAAGAAAAGTCCGCGGTGTTGACATAGGCTCGAAGAGCCGGACGGGGCAGAAAATGTTTGATCCCTCTGCAAAGACTGAGAGATTCCCTCCATAATAATAAAAAGCTTTGTCCAATGTCAGTTTGTTTTATCGGTGTTTTTTACCTTTTACCAGCCTGTGTAGAATTCTCCTCCCCTGTTCGTTGTGAGAAATCAGGTCAATAAGCAAGAAGTTGGAAATGAGATACCCACTACCTATTAGTGCTGCTCCTGGGCGTCTGGCATCAGAGAAAGCTTCCAAATGAGCCTTCTGGGTTGAAGGCTTTGCACAGTAAAGATATAAAATGGTTCTGGTGACTCACCTGATGTTTGCCAAGTGGAGGTTAATATCAGCAGATCCGCATTCAGGCCTCTGTCCGTATTTATTGGGAACCTGTAGTATTATGTCTCAGCGCGGCGACTCACATTGTTTCTGAACATAAGGCACCCGAAAAATAATATAATTATCACCATCTACATAGGACAGCGCCCCGTCTGAAGGGGCTAGTTTAGCCCGGAGGAAGAAGGGGGTGGGGTGGGAGGAGGGTTGGGAGGGCTTTGGGGAGCACGGAGCAGAGCCTCCTGCTCGCAGCCCGGAGCGCCTAATCCCATTCCCTACCCCGAGGGC
>WBMY01015310.1:250892-337527 GCA_013397315.1 Donacobius atricapilla | reverse complement strand
CGGGAATCCCCCCACGGCGGGCGGCGGCTGGAGCGCGTCCGCACGCCGCGGCATTTGCTTTTCCTCTTCCTCCTCCTTCTCTTCCCGCTGCCAGCCGAACCCCGGGGGCAGTTGGAGGCACCCGAGGCGGCCCCCGGGACGCGGAGCCGCCTGCCCCGCTCCCCCCGCGGGGCTGCAGCAGCCTCACTCCCCCGTGGGGCCGCTTGCGCTCCCAGCCACCGCTGAGGCGCCGGGATGCAGTGCCCTGGCGGGTGCGTATCCTCTAAAACTGCCAACCTGCCTGGAAGGTTATTTATTTATTTTTTAACTGTTCTTCTGATCTGTGGTTTTCTTAAAATAAATGGAAGACCGCCCTCTCCCCCAGTCCCCTTATCTGAGACGGACTTAAATACATGCCAATGGCCCCTGTAATAATCGTGAAATCAAGCCACCTCCATGCCAACAGGTTTGTCGTGTGTGTGAAAATGCCAGTCCCGTCCAGGGTGGATGTGAAATCTGATCTTGCTTCAGTCTCAACCGAAAGAAATGATTCATGCTTGACCGTGTCTCCTTGATACTTCTTATTTCGATTTTTCCTGCTTCCTCTGTCCTGTCTCCTGGTTGACACTCTTTCCAAGGGGTCCTTCAAACACTCGAGGATTGCAATAACAGCGCTATATGCAGTGTTTCCTTGAAGGGTTTTATTACTAGGCTATCTAGAGCAAAAACAAAAGGCATTTTTCCAAAACACCTCTTTAAAAGAAAAGCAGACAGTGGTTGTTAAAATAGGGGAGGTTACATGGCAAGCCACTGGTGTATTTAACAGTATCCCCTCTTTCCTTCTGAGCTGCACAGTATTTGGTCTTTATTTCAACAAGCCATGGTGAATGCCTGATTCCTGTCTTCAGTTTTAAGGAGTTTGCTCCCTAGATGATGGACACTATTTTGCTAGCAGGGGTGGCACTGCCCATTGTCCTCTGCCAGATGTCTGCCACATCTGCAGGCAGGTGAAGGGAGGTAGCTCTTAGTGCAAAGGGCTGTGAGTGCGGGGCATTCAGGCTCACACAAGACCCTGGAGAATCAGGGAGGAGGCCTGTGACTGTAGAGAGTGACAGAAGCAGGGATGAGAATGATGAGAAATGAGGGCTTGGAAGAAAGACTGAGGACGTGGAAGGAAGGGGTATAAAGCAGACAGTAAGCTGGAGAAAGTGGACCATGTGGTCACAAGTCAGGAGAACTGAGGGATGCCAGGAAAGGGAGATTACTGCAGGCAGCAGATGGCTGATAGGGGTTAGGGGACAACATGAAGGTGGACCACACCTGGAGCAGCTGTCTGCCTCTTCTAGGAAGTAAAAAGTAATAGGAAAGCAATCTACTGGCTGTTGCCCCCAGTGCAGACAACAGGAGATATACAGTGGAAGTCCGCCTCTGAACAACAAACAAGGAAGCTTGCTTTTTTATGTGTGTGTTCAAGGCTGAATTTGACCTTGAGCTGACGTCATGCAAATCAAGGGCTGTCTGCTTCCCTCTAAGAGGCAAAGGAAGTCCAAGGAATCAGCTTGAAATGAAGAACTACTTATGTCTAAACATCTCCTGGTTTGGGGAGTACAGAGAGGCTGACTCAGGGGCTTCAGAAGCTGCTGTCACCTTTGCCAGGGGTCAGAAATAGCCACTGCTGTTTTTATTTGCAATACACACTAGGCCCTTTATAAACCGGTGGAAAGACAGTCACTGCTGCTGCACTGTGCAGTCCAAGGATTTGCAAAATGGGATCACTAGTGTTTCTTGGTACTATAATGTCACAGTGTCTCCAGGTTGGTTTCAAAGCATGTAAGAGCATGTGGAGAGCACTACTGCAAAAGTTACAAAGCTATAGGCCATAGAGACCAGGTTAGATAAGGGGCTGGCTGGGTGGAGCTGGTGAACAATGCACGAAAGTGCTTTTCTTTCACTGATCTTGGTTCAAATTAAGGTTAAATTCCAAGGGGAGTGTATTTTTTTTTTTCCTGTCTCAACCTCTCTCTCTCTGTCTCTCTCTCTCTCTCCAGGAAGAGGTTTTAAAAGCCATCATTTTCAGTTAAAAAAAAAAAAAAATCACAAAGAAAGATACATGTTAATACAAATGTAGCATTCCACAGCAGGGAGCCAAGAGCTGCGGGTGTCGCACCCACAGCTTCTATTCAACCAAAGCGAGCTCAGCAGTTTCAGCACCTGGCAGGAGCAGGATTGATCCTGCTGTCGAGAAATGGCTATAGCAAAAGCAAGACTGCTCACATGCCACAGAGTCCACACAGAAAAAATGCTGATATACAGGAGTGAGAAAAGGGATTATGGAAATAATACACAGAATTCAAGTACTTTTTACTAAAATGACACACTTCTTAATTTGTGTGGCTCAGAAATCATTACTTTTACCCTTTTAAAAAAAGGTATATTGACATCTAAACTATGCAAGTATGTAACAGAAGGAACTAGAATATGATTTTTTCTATTAAATCTATGAAGCCTTGTGCTGTAACTAAAGGAAAATGCATCAAGGCTTCCAGGTAGCTACGCTTAGACCTGCTTTTGTTGGAGTGAGGGGAGAAAAGTAAAAAGGAAAAAAAAGTTGGATCAACTTCTTCACAAAGCAAATCATAGAATTTATTTTGCAATCTGTCCATCATTGCTTTTCTGCTTTAGAGCTGGTGTTTCAGGGCACTGTAAGAAAGTGCAACAGATTCTGTGCCTTCCCAAAATTTGAAAGCAGAAATATGGTCTCTCCTGTGATAAGAGCTACCCAAAGTGCAGGGGCAAAGGTGGCACACATTTAATGCTGGCTTTTCTTTGGTATGACAAGAGCTCTTGAAAATCAGTGGGGAAATATGTGGTCTTGATCCTGTGAGATAGTACAAGTTTGCTATGGGGGAGTTCCTGGCTCTCAAACGAGTACACAGAACCTCCTCCCACAGCCTGCCCTCTAACAAGAGAGAAGCAGTCAGTTCTGCCATGCTCAGGAGCATTTTTCATCCCTGTGGCTGCTTTTATCTTTAAAGGTACATGAAACATCAAAATATGTTATATGCCAGCTCAAACTACCTTTTCCCATCTCAGTAGTAACACTTATGTGTGCCATACACAGTACACAATACAAAACCACAGAATACACCCTTTGTTTTATGAACTTCGTCTCTTTACCCCCACCAAAATAAAATATTTTGGCCTACCAGTACAATGAGTGCTTAATATTGACCCTCAGTAGCTGCTCATTACCAGTAGAAGGCTGCAGCATGGACTTAATTATGATTGCTTCACATGTACTTATGGCTGCATAGTCCAAGGTAGCTGTGCTTGGTATATTTTAAGCAGTGCATTAACATTCTTAGGAATACTTTGGTCAAAAACCAATGCACCTCCATGCCAGTCCACCTAAACAACATTTAAGTGTTGCAGAGCACAAAACATTGCTTAATTGAAAAATAGTAGCTTAGAGTCCATCAGTGCCATAGCTGGTGCGCAAATGAAGCTGATGATCAAATTATTTGTGGACTTGAAAGCTAAATTACCAGCTGGATACTTCTCTAGCTAGGAGAGCAGAGACTGCTGTCAGGTAGAACAAAAGTCAAGTGAATTCAGGGTCAGCCTCACAGAGGAGAAGTGCCTGCTAGGGAAGGCAGATACTCGGTGCTGGCATTCAACTCTGCAGTTTTGTTCCTGTGATATCCTTCGTTACCTCTTTGAGGTAACCTCCTATTTTTGACCTCCTCCTTCTTAACCAGCATCAGCGCAGTGTTTCTCACCCCTCTTCATGAATAGTGCAGTATAACTTTTCCTACTCAGCAACTGTTATCCCTTCCTGCCAGCCCTAACTGCCTCTTGGCATTGCTCCCTCCCTGTCATACTCATGCCAAGAGCAGCCTCACCCCCACTCTGGGAGCACAGCAGTATTCCAGCCCATCAGATCTGCCCCCCAAATCACTTCTTTTCATTGACATTCCACTAACCTCTACCCAGCCACTATTCTTACCATCCTTTGACTTAGCTCAAATTACAGTATAATTAAAATCACCGTGGAACACAACTAAACCAACAAGATTAACTACACATTCACTTTGGTTTTTTGGGTGTTGTGCGGTTTTTTAATTTATTTTTTCTTTTTTTTTTTTTTTTCAGCAACCTTACAAGACGTCTACCTGGCTTCAGCAATTCTGACTTTCAGATGGTTGTGACAGGCAAGATTCATGGTCTAGCAACAAAAATCCACGATGGAGGCATCAGTATTAGTGAAGCAGAGTTCACTGAAATGAGCTTCCTAAATCTATTTTACCATCTTTTTTTTTTTTTTTTTAATATTACTAATTTATCACTGTTTTCTGCCTCAGATAGTTTTCTGCCTAGTCTCTTCCACATCCAGAAATTCTTAGAGAGGAATGGAAGTACACATACTCTGAAGGGCTGTCTAGGACTGACATCGAGCACGAGGTCCTGGGGTGATGCTATGCCTTAGAGAACGAGCACGCTCCTTGAAATCAGGAATGTGCACAAAAACAGCAGGGAAACATCAGCTCTATATAGACCATATCTGAGCGCAGGAAAAGGGTGTTGTCTACAGTCAAGCATCTGCATGCCCAAGAATTAGAAATGCTTTACTGTCTGAGCAATACCTGATAAGTGATATCAGAAACTCATCCTGTTTGGTTTATCCAAAAGAAGATTAATGGTAACCTGTTCATGGTCCCCAGATACCAAAATTGGAAGGATTTTGGGTAGTAAATTACTCATTGAGTTCTCAGGAAAAAAGAAGCATAATGAGACCTATTGGTCTGAAGCTGAAAGAAGACAATATAAAAAAAGGTTCAACAGACCATCTGTGGAGTCCTTAATTATGTGTCTGTAATCCCCCACAGATTTGTAATTCCACTTGAAGGCCTGGGACTTCTGGAGTAACAAACCAAGGAGTGCTGGAATTGATGTAGTTGTGGTTGATATGCAGCTTTCCTAGGGCAAGTGCACCAGGAAAGCAAGAGTAAGTCAAGAATGAGGAGCCTGCCATCTGCTTTTTTGTATGCTGATTCCATCGGGTTTCTCACATTTATGATGTGTAATAGCTTTTCAAGCTTTTTAAAGCTTTTTCTTTGGTTTGAAATATGCTACAGGCACATATTATAATCACCATAAATTGACATGACAGCTAGCTAGATACCTGTGCTGTATATCAATAATTTAGGTAAAAGAGTAACTGAATAGGAACTAAAGACATAACTTACAGGCTTTGCAAGCAGGGGGTGGGGCGGAAGGAGGGAACAGGACATGCCTGTGACAGGTGGTGGTATATCTCCTACACATCCTGGGTCAAGAGGGTAATATGTGGTTCAGCCTGCCAGACCTCAGCTTGCTTTACTACTAGTGGAAAGCAATAGTCATAGCACCTAGTTAGACACCTGCAGCAGGTGGTTTTGGAAGAGCTCTAGGAGGATAAAATGTCAATAGCGCTGAAAAAACCCCAGACTTTTAATGAGATAGGTAGCAGGTCACTCAATAGCAATAGTTGGCTCCTCAGGAAGTGAGGCTGTGTGAGGGTAAAGTTCTGGAGAAAACACCTCGTAACATGCAAAGCTGGTCATTTGCAGACCAGATTTCAATGAATGGAAAATTACAAGGATAATGCCATTACTGGAAAACAGGGTGGATTGTTACAGCATGCAGTTGTGGATTTGCTGTATAACTCTACTGAGAAAAGTCTTATGCGATTTCAAAAAGACACCCACTGATGAAAGTGTGTTTTCTTTAGGCACAAGTAGTTCCGATTTATAAGAGTCTTATTCTAGTGGATGTAAGAACTTTGGGGAAATAAAGTTATCCTGAGCAGACAGGTAAAATGTGGAGCAAGCCTGGCATTTAACTGCCTGAAAAGCAATTGAGCTGAGTTTCTCCATTATGTGATCAAAAAAGAGGAAAACTGCAAATCTTCCTGACCTTCATTCCAGTATGTGCTGTGGTGGTTGTTGCTGTATTCAAATGTTTGGTGCTGTAGCTGTGCAGATATGAGCAGTCCCTCTCACTGCCCACAGGTATCCCGGCACACTGGCAGCACAGCCCTTAGGCAAGCCTTTGATTAACATACTGCAGGGGGAGTTTGTGCATCTTTGTCCCTCCTTCTCCTGCACTTCGGGCTCTCAGGAGAAGAGTAAACTGCAGTCCCAAAATACTATAAATGTATGCAGTTAGTCCCATAAGCACTGCCTTTGGGATAGAATGGGGGAGCAAGCCCTGCTCTGCGCAAAAGGCCAGGCAGACAGATATCTCTGAAGTGCAAACTCCTGAGGCAAATTTCACTCAGGGTGCATCAATAGTTGCGTTTTCTTTAAGGTGAGGGTGCAGTTTTAAAGCCACTCTTCCACCTGGCTTCACTTTCTGTGCTTTGGTTCATATTCCAGAGCAGTCTCAATGCACTCAGGATCCCACAGAAATGACACAAGACTGAAAGATGTGATTCCACTGCCTGCCAGCAGGCAGCCCAACCCAGGGATTTTTGTGGAGCCAGCTCCAAAGGTACAGCAGTTGGTTGTGGGGGCTACATGCCATCTTTTCACTCTAGGGGTCTGCTTCTCCAGCTCTGCCTGACCTGGTAATCCAGACTTAGTCTCAACTGTTCCAGTGGAGGTGCAGCTAACAGCTGAGCACAGCCCTGGTTCATGCATCTGTGATAGGTTCCTCACTCTAGCTAGGATGTGCAGAAACACTGACAGCAGTCCAACAAGCAGATTCTGTGAATGATTTAGGCTGAGATTTGATTGCCTGTGTAAATCAGAGATGACATTGGGCACAGTCAGGCGTTAGTTGTTGGCAAGCCTGGGTATGGTGTTGAGGACTTCCAGTTCTCTGTGGAAATGCAGTCCAGTGGTTCCCTGTCTGCGGGGATCACACTGCCATCTCAAGGAATCTCAAGACCTTACAAGGATTTGCAAAGCATGGTCCCCTCTACCTTCCTCCCTCCCTTTCTGTCCTGACCTCTTTATCCCTTTGCCCACTTGACTGGCACATACAGCACCACCCCTCTTGGCCACAGCTGGTCTGATCAATATTTATTTGGCTGCCTTTCATGGAGACCTGTTGAATTACGGAAAATCATCAGTATGGGAGATTTCTAGCCCCAAGCAGCCAGATGGTCTAAAGGCCCAAGTGAGGATATTTATCTTGGCAGTGCATGTATGTACACCAGGCAAGGAATCCTGCACCCCTAGGGAAGGGGGAACACGGGTGGTTTAGTCAGCAGAAGACATGACCACCTTCACAGTGCTGCTGCTGCAACTCAGCTACTGAACACAACACAGCTGTCCCCATGGGATAATATCCCTTGTGGGAACAGTCTGTCCCTAAGACCACACTAATCTTTCTGAGCACCATTCTCTAAGACAGCTAGAAATCTGTTCATTTTCACACACATCTTCAGATGCCCTGAAACTCCACAGGTTCATTCCTCTTTGTCTCTGTGGGAGCTGCTCTCCCTTCTGCGTAGCTGAACATCACTGCAATTCATAAGAGCAAAACCCTAAAGTAAATTAGGATGATACAATTCAGTTTTGTTTACTCTCCAGTATAGTCCATGGAAGCTGTACACAGTTCTAGAGATTTTTCCAGATTTTTGGCCCAAGAGCCAAGTGTTAGTTTCCAAAGCAGCTCAACAGGGATAGTATTTTTGTTAAGGACTACAAAACTCCTTTTTTATATTTAAATTTTGTTGCTGATATGACTTTATAGCTTGTCTTAAAGCAACTACTGAGCAAATAAATGACACCAAATAACAACTTTGCTATAGACAGGGCCCTTATTTTTATTCATACAGTGGCAACTGATTATCTTGGATAGTTGAGAATGATTCCCTGAGACCTGTAAATTAGCAAGGACTAGATCTTTCAGACATTCCTAGTGGTCATCAGTCTGATGAAAAGTCCACTGAAAAGGCTGCAGCCCCCCAAGCTCTTTGTCACTGCCTTCCTACACAGAGCTGCCCCACATCTGGCCAGCCATATAGTCAAATGCTCACTTAGGCAATTCTTCTGCCAGCTTAGGAAAAAAACATTATTAAATTTTCATCTAAATGTGTTCTGAGATCTATTGATGAAAATTTTAGTAGGGCGCAGATCCTATTAAATATAACTCAATATTTAGTATTTTAATGCAACTTTTTTGTCCCGTCTACATCAAGAAAACCTCAGCAACAGGACAACAGTAGTAGAGGGGTCACTGACAATTCTCATACTGATTATCTACTGACCAAAACAGCTAAGTGTTAATTAGAAATGTTTTATTTGAAATTTAGAACCAAGGTAGTTTGTTCTATCAAACACAAATGAAAAAAATGAACACAACCAAATTCCAAATAATTTCCTAGCCTTATGCTGACATACCAACTTAAACCTTATAGAGACATCTACTTTCAAATATTACAACAGCTGTGTCTTGCTTTGACTTCTGTGAAGTTTTTAAAACTTCTATATGTAAGCATAGCAAAGTATTTGTCACTCATTTTAAGAACAACTTAATTACTATCTTGCACTCCACACACTGGTAGATTGTTAGGGGTGGTGGAAAATTATCCCTGTCTAAAGTGGAAGAAACAAAGCCCATAATTTTATATACCCTGTTAAAGAACCAAATGGGATGATTTTAGTGCTATGAGCATGTATTGATGGAGACCACATTGCTTGTTATTTTATTTCTTGTGAAGGAATGAATTAACTTTTTTATTTTACTTAGACATATGTGAAATCTTCCTTCTAAAGAGTACAACATCTAAATTGATAGCTACATGCACTTAGACTTACATCCACTCCAGTAGTCTCATTTCTCATAGACTGATTCTTGAGATGTTTATCTCCTTGATCATAAAACCTGTGAAATAGGGGCACCACAACAGTGAGTCAAATAATCATGAACAAAGTCCAAATTTATTTAGACAATAAATTAGAGTAGTACCAAAGTGGTTTTTAATTTTTGCATTTTAATGTTTCGATTTTTCTTTTAAGTTTGTTTCTGAAATTTGTTCTGTTACTACTTAGTTAATGAACAAATAAAACAGTTTCCATCCTTTGAAATCTTTGGGAAACCACTGTATTTTTCAACAGTGTGTGGAATGTAACGTGTATATTCATGCGACAGTATCAATCATTGCACATTTATATCATGTATTCTGCAAGGGTGATCCTAACCTTGTCTTTTCAGGGCCACTGGGAAGCAGTTGTGACCAATTCTATTGGTTATATTGCTATTTTACCATATGAAAATGGATCTGCATCTATCATGTTCAGAAGCTGTTCAAACCGTGATGAGCTTCTGTGAACGTGGCATTGCATGGACCTTTAGCCCGAGGTCACCATGAGGGAACTTGCCCAACTCCCCCGATGACAGCTTCTCAGAAAGGAGTGTGACCCTTTGCAGCTGGCAACTGCCTGGGCAACACGCCAGAGCACGAACACAATTGTAACGGTGTGCTCAGGACTCCTGAACAGGGGATTGGCAGGTTTTAAACTAAATATGGTGATTTCAATTCATAAACTCTCAACTTTTTACATTTCACTACAAGTTTCAGGTTGAAACTTGAAAGAAAATAAAAGTGGTGGTGCTTTTTTGATTGCTGTGGGGTGTTTTTTGGTTTGTCTTTTCTTTTTTTTTTTCAATTAGACTAAACCTAAACACTGCCCTTGTTCATCCTTTCTGCCAAAGGAAGGAAAAGAAAACCAATTCCAGGTCAAAGACTGCTTTCCCTTTTCCATAGCTGTTCTATTTCATCAGTTGAGTACAGCTTTTCAGTCTATTTTCTTTATTGCCTGGCTTTGCGCACACCAGCAAAGTTAGTACTTACTCATTAAAGTACATAATAGGACTGAGAGTAAAGCACTGCAGGATTTGGTCCCATAATTGCTGTGTTCCATTAATTTTACAATCAAGTCTTGGCTACCAACATAAAATCCTACATTCTGAAAACATTCTGGCTTTGTATTTCTGACATTTAGTTGAATAGAGTTACCAGGTACATTACCTTAAAACTGATTTTTAATGACAATATTTTACAGTAAACAGTAAAAAACCACACTTCAAACCCAACTTCTTTTGCAGACTATTTTAATAAAGGGATTATAAAATACAAAAGAGAGAGAGACAGGTAACCTGAGATGCAATTTTGGAATGCAAACTTTTAGTTCAAATGTGCAAGCTCAAACTTAACAAATGTTTAAAATATTTGAGTTTGTCAAATGGTGCCAAAATAAACCATGTCTTTTCTAAAGACTACATATTTAGCTAGGCACTGGCAATGTAAATCTTTCAACCATTTCAAGTATTTGTTTAAAAGCCTTCCAGAACACGTGGGCTACCAACAAAACTGAAGAATGAAATGTTTAGAACACTGAAGCTCAACAGCTGACTTATAATCGAACTAATATGAGAACACTACTTTGTCTTTTTGAACCTGTGAATACCTTTTATTTACCAACGCATGAGAAGAACAAACAGAGAAAGTCCAGTTCTGCAGACCTGATGTGAAATGTTACAGCGATAAGAGTCAGCCCATGTAACGCTGCGGCTGCAGCAAGAGAAACTGCCCATCAGTGATTCCATGTGCCTCACAGCTGATTCTCACATGGGAGGAAAATCTTCAGGGGTATAAGTTAAGAAGAAAACCCAACAAAACCAACAGCCTTATTCTAATTGAAGGAAATAAAGGCACAGAGAAATCCTGACATTTAGATAGCAAATTCATTTGCGTACATGGATTGAAGATGTTACAACTCTTGATCACCTGGTATGAATTTATATAAAGTCAATCTCGTAAAATGTTCCTGATTTGGAATAAACAAATAAATAAATCTGCATATGACAACATACTGACCTCACTAAACCATTTCAGTATGGTATCTTGTGTATAAAAACAGTTTTAATATTCTTTAACATTAATGACGAACCAATGAATCTTACTTGCTATCAATATACTTAAAGAGGAATCAAACAGACCTCAGCTACAGGACTCCACTAACAAGACTGAGCTGGCTTTGAACTTTTCAAATATCAGTAGTTTTCCCAACACTAGTGCAGAAAGCCATGCCACCGGTTTTCAGCTGTGGGCTGCATGAAAAATAGTACTAAAAGACTAAAGGTCCACAGTTCTTTTCTGTTAAAGTTGATTTGTCACAATATTGTTAATTAGTGAGGGCTTAGGGAAGGCTTACTAGGAATATAATTACAGTGCTGAAAAGCATTAATAATGCTCTTATCCCGAGCCAACATGATGCTATTTACATATTTTACCCTGACATATACCAGAAATGGCTCCCAATGCATAACGTGCTGCAGGATCATCAAGAGAAAGACACAAAATCTCACAAGAGAAGAACATTTCTCAGTATCTCTGTTCTATTCAAGACAGCAGGGACCCTAATTTGACCAGTAATTACAGCTGTCACATAAGAATCACCCATGGTGAGCCACCTTTCATTATGAACTGTTTTTCTAACAGGAGGGAAATGAATTGCTACTCCTGGTACATAATTGGATGCAATCTCATCTTTCTTACTTGTATTAGGACCAAAGTGACACCTGCATTTGTCTGCTCTATGGGACCAAGTGTCTTCACTTTCAGAGCTCTGCTCAGGCATCCATCAGTTCTCAATGAATAAACCATATGATAAGCCCCTTAACCCATGCTGTTGTTATCACCTATTTCTACTGACCAGAGCAGATTTCCTGCCCTTATTACACTGAAAGGCTAAAGTTAGACTGGGCTCAACGGGATCAGAAGTTCTGCTGAGGGCACTAAAGGCTGGGCCTCCACTACCAGACCTATGTGATTTATGCTGCTCACTTCAGCAGATGAAGAAGTGAAAGTGTTTTGACAGAAACCACATAGATTCTTTTGCAAACTCCCTGGAGGAGCCCAGGAACCTCTTCAGGGACCGCATGCCTTTAACGACAGTCACTAAGGAATTTGCCAAAGACCACACACCAGGTTGTTAGCAAGGAAGAGGGTGAACCCAACTGTTTTTGAATCTTTCTACTCTCAACACAGTAAATTTCCCAAGGCCACTTCCAAAGAATAAAAACATTTCCAGTTGAATTTTAAAAATGAACACATCTGATTTAATTACAATTCAAATGCATTTCTCCACATTTGTCATTTATGACAGAACATCCTAACTCAAATTATCACTGAATTCCAGGCTGCTTGGTATTAGACAAAAGACAGAGTCAGGAACTATTTTTTCACCTTAGCTATAACGTGTCAAAAGGAAAATTATGGAGCTAAACTACCAATTTACTTAGTAATACTTCCTAAGCAAGTATTATCTCCAATTATATGTATCTGACATCAAGCCTGCTAGATGGCTTTTGCATGGCCTATCCTACTTTTCCAAACAAAGCCAATGGACTCAAGAGGCTGGACATCAAACAATCTGGCTGTAGGAAGCCTGCATGCACAAGATAATTCACTTGGATGCAGAAATACTTGGGGAAAGGTGAGGAGCTCTTAGACACTCCTAGGGGAAGGAGGAACTTAGCACATTCATGCATGGAGCACAAGCCCTGATTCAGTAAACTTGCATTTTCAAAAACACTTCCTCATAAAAGCTGCCAAACAGTAACTAATAATTTTACACTGAAAAACAAGTACTTCAAAGCTATATTAAAACAATGTATAAGAATAAATGTTTCATTTTCACAGTGAAGGAAAAGCTACCTTATTGTCCTAATGGGATCTTTGTCCCAGAGGCCACGTTTAACTTAACTAAGAAATCACCTTGAAGAGGGGTGAATTTGGAGATGTCAGTATTTCGTATCACCATATTCAGCATGGAGATGTTGATGATACTTTGCTATTATGAGTACTAAAGAGGCGCTGTGAGAAGAGACGGAATAGGAGCTCATGGTCACCAGGGAATGCTAAAACAACAGGTGACATTCAGCACCCATAAATGCTAAGGTATTCAGAAAACAGTTCTGTCTTCATACAAGCTGTGATGAACTCTGAGCATTACAACTGAAGAAGGAGACCTAGAGTTGTTGTTGTTTTACTACAGAAATATTAGTATCAATAAATAATCTGTCATAAGGCAAGTCCAATGCTAAAAACAGTTACAAATAGCACAGAGAATAAAACAGAAAACATCATTATGACAACTATTAAAGTCACATTTTGTCTGTATTTTGAACACTAGGAACAAATCTGGTCGTATCTCAGTAAAAACACTGCAGAGCTGGAACGAAAAAGATTAGTATGATAAGGCCAATTAAAAACACGAGACAGCTCCTTTAAATGAGACTAGGGGTTTTCTCTGGAAAAAAAAAGTGGGGGAAATGATGCCAAATACGTAAAATCACATGGGACATGGAAACAATATGAACAGAGAATGATTCCTCATCATTTCTCTCATACAAAAACTAGGTGGTAGCAAATGACAGCTGGTTCATAACAGAAAAGGAAGTATTTCTTCACTCAATGCATCTTAACTGCAGAAGACCTTATGAAAGGAACAAGTAGATACAGACAATTTAAATAGATTAAAAAGCAGGTCATGAAAAATGCTGCTAAATACAAAGACACCATCTCTGGCTTAGAAAGCCTCTAACTAACAAGGTGCTGGGACACCATTTGGGAGAGTGGTCACTATTGCTGGCCTGATTTTGTACCCTTTCCTAGGGTACATCTTCTACATGTTATTGTCAAAGGCAGTCTTTGGGCTTTGGTCTAGCAGAGCATGGCAGTCTTTCCATTTTTGTCTTTATTTCTTCCTCCCTACCTCCTTACAGCAGAAACGGTTCAATGGCACTGACAGCTCAGGAGATCTTGTCATACACCTCACGCACAAAGCTCAGCGAGAACAGGAGGACAAAGAGCTGTTGAGTCACCTAAAGAGCTGAACAGCAGCATGCAGGAGTTGGTGAATGGGCTGGAATCTGGGGGGTGGCAATCCTCTGGTTTGGAAGCATTAAAATTTCTTCCCACTGAATAGCTGTGGGGGAGAGACTCCAGACTCACTGGCTATCTTAGGATTGACCAAAGGTCAAAAAGGAGCACTTCAGAAGTTTCTAGAAGTGACTTGGGTAAATGTGGCTTGGAGGGATGCTACTTATCTCCCTGCAAGAGGTTAGGTTTGGTCAGCTGAAACTAGGAGGGGCTTAGGTCTGAGATGAAGAAGGTTTAAGTGTTGGAAAGAAAAAACAGGCACAACATGTCTCTCTCTACACCTAAAATTAAAATTTCATTTTCTCCAGATAGACTGCACTATCATAACATCTGAACAAACAAGCATTAGGAGGTAAGACCATGTAACAACATTAAGCATAAAGAAAAGCAGACAAGTGGAAGCCTCAGGAGCTACATCCACCTTGCCTGAGTTGGTTGGTCCTGAGGAAACACTAAAGCCCAGCTGGCTGTTGAGATTCTTTATTGAATTTGGGGTGCTTAGAGATTATAGCTGCTTTCTAGAGAGGGATCATATGAGTACTGACCTGACTGTTCATACAGGGAGATGGTTGGGTCACAAACATAACTCTAAGTTCAACTCGAATATACCTGTAAGGTCTATAATGTCTGTGTACCCTAAATTTTCCACCTCAGCCCTCAGTTTCTCCCCTTCCTGTAAGATTCTAGGCTTCAGCCTTTAAGTCCTAGGACACTTCATGAGTACAAAAAGCTGAGGATTGACAGTTTGGCCTCAAACCCAACCTGGATTGTACTCCTGCACTGCAGAGCAGTCAGAGTCTTGTAGGAAAGGGATAAGAAGAGGCAAACACTGAAAAGGTGAATTTTTAATTTATAAGGTGCTTTCTGAAATCTGAGAGCTTTTTCCTCATATAAAAGGACAGAGGAGTGACTAAAAACAATACAGGAAACTTTCTCCACTGTCTGAGATACTGTACAATGCCATAAGGCTTTCATGTTGCAATTTTTTAAGCTGTACTTCCAGTGAAACCTAAATGTAAATTTCTTTTTAATGTACTCTGAAAATGCCATGTACTAGCAGAAGCTATTCAACTGTTGTATAAAGCTATATATATATATCCTGCTCTTTGATGTAGCCACAGTTACTACCTGCAATTCAATGAACTATGAGTGAGGAGGAAGAAATATCCAATATACCAGCCAGAGATATTTCTTGAATGCTAACCTACTTTATCAATTACTATATTTAACATACAAATACTGGACTATTTGCAGTCTCACAAATAAAAGATTTAAATTTTGAAACTGCTTTGCAGCATTTTGAAGCCTGCAGTATTTAAAAAATGACCATGCTATGCTTTGCAGCAGACTAGAGTCTACTATCACTGAGAGGACAGACTGTTAAAATAAGCATCTACATAATTTTTCACAATACACAATGCCACAATGCATTTGGTTAAAAACAAATACATGTTTGCAGTGAAACATTTTAACAAATCACAGAACTCAGCAGCAAAGTAGTTAAACATTTATGATTTGATTTTATCTCAGCTTGGAATGTCGCTGGAGTGTCCCACTTCTAACAACTGTTTGCTAAGTTAAGGCTTCAGTGTTTACACAGTGCTGAATGAAGCAGCCTGGTCACCAGATGTGAAAGCTTCCTTAGACTACAGCTTTCAATCAGATCACGGTCCTAATGGTCCCTGCTCCAACCTTCTTCCTCAGGACGTCCACCAGCCTTTCCAACCTGAGAGGGGGCAGGGGAGAGGGAGAGGAGAGAAAAAAAAAGGAAGCTAATGTTAGGAATGTTCTGGCTGAAAGAGACAGTGTTTGCACTGAACCAAGCTGTCCTGGTGGTGGTCACGCTCAGAAACAAAGCACCACTGTAAAAGACAGACATTAAGGGAAAATACAGACAACTTGCGAAAAAACTTTTTAACCTACAACCCAACCCATCTGCAGTCAGTGATATATATATCAACTCTCTTTTCCTTTGTAGTGCATGTAGTATCTGAGGTCCCTGTATAGCATGAACACAAAACCCTGTGCAGCAATCCTGTGGTACATATACACTTTGGTGTAAGCGCAACAATTAATTTTTGCACTTTTAAAAATATCAGCTGTACATGGCTCTTGTTAAATGTAACACTTAACTATTGTTTCCCCTTAAAAAAAATACCGTGCCCATTTTCCAACAGATACTTTTACAGTCCAGTTTATAAATTTACGTCTAAAAGCCAACCTATTTTATGTAAAAACTTTTTCAAAATACTCAACAAGCCGAGTTTCTGAGGACGTAGATGATGATATTTTGAAGGTGGCGTGCATGATTCTTGTGTCAATACAACCATAGAAAAATTAACACTCCAAATAAGTGGGACAGAGAGCTTCCCAATCCTCTTAGTTTTAAGGCACTGGCACTGCAAATGTTCAGAATCTCACTGGCTTAATTTGATCTTTCTTTTGTTAAAGTATGTAGACAAATTTGTTCATCATTTCGCATCTACACACATTTATCTTCAGCATTCCAGAAATCATGCATTCAAACTATTTCTTCAATTTGTCGGTATTTTATGGTATCCTTCAATGAAAGCTCTCTCACAAATAAACTTTCTGTATAAAAGCAGACACTGTGTGTAGCAGAACACTTTCAGAGGCATGTCCAGAGTATTATACACACAGCTTCCACAATGGATAAACAGAGCTGCAGGTTCAAATAGCTGTATTCATTGTTACAAAGTTGACCATTTTTTTCTTATCTTGAAAGACAATTAAAAAGAAAATTATACAACGTGAGAAATGCAGATAGGAAATAAAAATAACACAGCTTTATCAAAATTGCAAAATGCATTTTATCTCATGAGTGCATTAGTAACTTTAGTGCATGTAAACTAGTCAACATGGATTTATTGCCACAAGTCATGACTAATGTGCTTGGTACGTATTGAAACACTCTTGTTTTCCAGGAACCACCAAGCACGATGAAGCTACACCTTTCATTGTACTCACCAGGTGACTTAATTCCTGAAATGAGATTAAGAATTCACCACCCAAATGTAATCATCAGACACCAGGAAAAGTATGTGGAAAGTTCAGCTCATTCTAGCTGTTCCACAGGGACTCTGAGGGAATGAATACACAGGTAAAAAACTGTTCCTCTTCTTTCAGTTTTCCAATAGTCACTTTTCCTTCTTAACCAACTGGTACATTTTCCCCCAGTTTTGTAAAATAACATCTATTGCACTCTGTCTTTACGGAGGCAGCACTCAAACAGCCATAACTCAGTGCTGTCAGTCCATGCAAGTATAAAGTCAGGGATTTCACAAGTTATTTACTCCTGGAAGTTTTCTCACATGGACACATCAATGTTTTCTGCGTTCTAAGGATTTTAACTCACTTACTGATCGGTCACAGTTTTGTCAGCCTCTCTTATTGGGAAGTTTCCCTATTTCATCAGTTGTTAGTCCATGTGCAATTTCAGATTAGTCCTCTTTCAACAGCATGTGTATTCAGAAGCACAGCAGCTTTCTCAGCCATTTTAACTCTTGCTGGAGGTCTCCTTCACACTAGAACTCTCTCTAATGTACTTCAGATACATTAAAGCACTGGAGAAACATTTCAAACTGTTTGGACAAACAGAAGGTTTGGACTGAAAATTGTTTTTCTGGGAGACAGCATAAAACCTGTAAAATCTGAGATCATGGCTTATTTAAATCACTGTTCAGTTAAAAAGAAATATTGTGTGGCTTATACAAGGCGGGGGGGGACGGGGGATGACTTCAGTAATTGAGGCTCCTTTTGGGGAAACACAAGTTGGATGTCACAGCTTACACACTGTCCTACAATCGAGTTTAGATGTGCACCACTCTGTGACCAAGCAATGGCACTGCACACCAGAGCAGAACAAGTCAGTGTAGAGCTGCCCATGTTTGAAGAGAAATACTACTGGGATGAAAGTAGCTGTCTTCTGTTTAACCTAGAAACTGTCAGGCTTCATTGAAAATAATGAGGCTTAACAATCATAGTTTCTGCTTTTCAAATGAATGATGACTGAAACAATCAAAATGAGGTATTCCTCACCAAATACAAACCATGCAGAGCTTATTTGCCTTTTGTTTCAGTCATACGTGGATTCTCAAATTTATTTATTCTTTACAAGAAGGAAAAAAAAGGTAGCACTGGATTAAGATTTTGTACCTTTGAAAGAGATTTAAGCAACAATGTAGAAGAGAAATTGTAACAGCTATTTAGAAGATAAAATAACAGAGGGCAAAATTTGCCCCTACACAGACACAAGACCAAATATACCACCGAAATCCCCCTTAAGCCTACAAAATAATGCTATGTGCTGAATCAGTGGTTAATAACTCTTGCTTACAGGCCTCAGGGGGCGTTTTGGAACGATAATCCTGGACTCTTTGTTCACCAAGGGCCCAACTCTGTCATCCCAACTCACACTAAGCAACATTTTCTTTGTGAGTAATAAAAGGCAGCTAAAAAGGCTGTTGGTGCAAGTGAGGTGCCACCTGTGAGGGGTGAGGGTGGCAGAGCCAGCCCTTGTTGAGAAGGTTTTGTGCCCAGCCCAGTGGGATACTGCAGGCAGCTCCCTCCGGAGACTGAGAATTTTAATGTGGAAACCGCAGTAATAGTTTTATACCTCAAGATCAAATGTAAATTAAACAGAAGAATGGAAGGTGTTGAGAACCGGTCTCCATGTTTGCAGGGTTTTATTTAAAATATGGAAGACATGAAGAAAGCAACTTCTGTTACTTGGTGTAATTTCACCAAATTTTACTTAACTGAAAGCAGCACTGACTACCTTTGATTGTACTCTGAGATGAATTCTAACAAATTCCAATATTCTAACAAATGACATTTGTCTTTTTTGCTTGTGAAGAGTCCTCATAGTATAAGTTAAATGGGCAACATGACACTTTCTCCCGAGATGTAAGGAAGGACACTCACTGGATTTGCATCTCATGAAGCAACTGAATAAGTCATTTAAGAAGAAAGTATTTGAGTTCATATTTTAGATCAGACAGAATGATATGGTGGGTGGGCCATTCTGTTGTAGTGCGGAGGGTCCAAATGTGCAAGGACAGACACACACCCTTTGGAATGCTTTACAAAGCTTCCTAAGGGCTCACTCCCAATTCTCACAGATTTCAATTTCTTCTTTAGAAATTTTTGAAAACTGTAGTAGATGACCTTCATTCTTTCTTGGTTCTTCAAATACATCTAGAAAATCTGTCCCTTAACAAATTCTCTCAAAAAAAGCCACATCAGCATTCTTTATACCATTACTGTATGCACAAATGCAAAGTGAGTACAAAGAGCCATATAAAATACAGGAAAAAAACTATGGATTCAGATGGATAGGTACAACTTTGGTTTTATTTCTATTGGTTTACATATATCCAAAAGTAAAAAGTAAAAATGTCCCGTGCTTTTCATGATAGATGAAATTTGCACTGATGAAAAGCACAAAGATGATGGCTAGAAATATTCTTTATCTACACTACATACTTCTGTAATACTCTCATGAAATGGGAAAGTTAAATAAAACACACAAAGGGACACCTGGTCCATCATTATTTTTAAGTTAGCAAAAGGAACACTGTTAAGAGTCTTTCATTGCAGTGGCTTAATGCTTCCTCCATACAAATCTGGAATTAAGCAGTTGAATCTGTGTTCTATACAGAAATAAAAAGAATTCCATAAGGGGCTTGCTGCTATAATATTACAGGTTTCATTATGTCCTTTTAAACTTGTTGCAAAGCTCTAAGAAGATCCTTATCTTTACAGGAAAGCTACCTGAACAGGATCATTACTAGGTGAGTCTTCCCCAAGACAAATTATCAAATTCTCTTCCAGTTATTTCAAACTGTGCTCCCTTGTCGCTTATGCACACAGTTGTCAATGCCTGGATGGAGCGTATGTTGTTATGTGGAGTGTTCTTACACAGATTCTGAATTGCTTGACAACTTGCTCTGACTTTTAGCAAAGGTTTACTCCTGTGAGTAAAAAAAAAATATTGATTTTAGACTTAGTCTCTATGAAGTAGACTTAAAATTCTAACAGACAGAGAAGTTGGCTCTGGGACCCCAGAAACTGAACAGATTGGTACAAGTATGATACCTACTGCTCTCTGCTGCTTACTCTTATGCACATTTTTGGCTTGCTTCCCTTTTTCACGTATTCTGCTGAAGAAGTCTAGCTCTAGCCCGTAGCTTGGGATCAGTAAAAACTCTGCAACTGCATAAATCTGCACAGGTTGGTACATCCTTCCACACTGCTCCATCTCTGGCCAAAGGAACTCACCCCAAAAACAACAGTGGCCTTTACTCCCAAGTTCTGAATATGAGAGTTGTACAGTCACGGAGTGACCTTCCCAGGAATCATGCCCCAGAAACAGGCAAAATGGACACCCAACTGAGAGAAAAGGGACTATGTCCTAATCTGCAAAGCAATATATAGACTAGCCAAAATCAATGGTTTCTGCCTGAAAATGGAGGAGTTAAGTGATAAAAACAAAATCATCCTGGATTTTGAAATGCTATATAAAGGCTTATAAACCTAAGCTATAACCCTTGGTTATCTTTCCAGTAGATAAGATTAGGCTCAGGCTATGAAGATGGCCTTACTTGCATGATTTCTGGCCTCTTGTGGAATGTGTTTTGCTGACACTAATTCCCTTCAGAAACCAAGCTTCTGAAAATATATTAGATAAATAAAATGCATTGGACAAAAGCACTGCAAGCAGTGTAGCAGCAGAATTCAGTGAATCGTTGATTGGTGAGTGGTCATATAAACAAATTCACTTAATTTCATTTAGAATAAATTAAGTCCCTTCCTTTCCCTCTCCTTTCCTTTAGTTTTACTCCCAGATAAACTTCATAAAATTCTAAATGGTATACTTGTTTTAGGCATTTTCTGTCAATTCAAGGAAACAAATGACATAGAGAAGAGAGGCTGCTGTGATACTGGTCTTGCCTAGAAACCAGTCACTTGGATAGGATCATTTACTCAGGCGCTGGAGCAAACTGGTTCAGCTCTATTATCTGCAGGAGGGGACTAGACCCCAGCTGCTTCCCTCTCAAGGGAATATCACTGTGTTAACACTGCGTGTTGGGGTGGCTTGTTCTCAGTTTCAAAATTTGAGGCTTCTCTGATTGAATAAAATACTTAAATATTCACTGGTTTGAAGCCTGGTATCAAGGATATGACCTTGCAGTGCATGACCTATCTACCATGCTACACAGCCATCATCTTCTTACTCCTGGCTGATTCAGTGAATTTTTAATTATCCTTATTCCTCAATTATTTTTGCCATCTCAAAAGCCCACCTTTTTAACAGTAGTTTTTATCACCTCAGTAGAAATCACTGCCCATTGAATTTAACGGTCTGTAACAATTCCTTCATAAACTATCAGAGCGATAAAGACCACATGTGGTTCCAATGCACAGGCTGCTTCTCTCTTAACAGAAGTTCTCTCTGCATTTTTTTGGATCAGAGTCTGGGTGTCTTTCTAAATGGCATGCTGGAGTTCAGCCATGGTTTTGAACCTGATGCCCAGTATAATTCAGTGCCCTGTGTCAGACAGGTGGTTGGACTGACTGGTATTAATGGTCCTTTCTGGTCTTAAAACATATGTCTTAGAGACTGATTTAGCAGCATCAGTGAGCTCTAAACCATGGTAGACCACAGGGTTGAATCTAATCACTACAGGCACTGCTGCCAATTCCTGCCTGCCCAACACTGTTTGTAATGTCACTCCAAAAAGTATGTTCTGTTACATGTACAGGCCTTAAATTTGGCAGGGAAAACCATTCTGCCTCTGAAAAGCACTGCCACCAAACAAGCATTCCTATTAAATCCCTTTCAGCATCTTCTCAACCCAGAAGAGTAATTCTGTATATGATTAAACTTAGAAGCAAATACAGCCAGTTGGGCTCTAGACAGCAGACATATTTCAAAATAAACCTGGCTTACACAGGCCTTGGCTAAAATATTAAGCCTTTATCTGTGGTCCACAATAACTAATCTCGTCAAACTGTTTGCCCTCTACCTCCTGTTTGGAAGATTAGAGCTAGCTCACCATTACTATTCACCTTGTGCCATCACTAGCAGAAGAAAAAGTGAGCAGTAAACACAGTTGGTCTATTTTGACAGTATTTCACTCTACTTTGCATTGATGTAGATTGCTACACATTGCAGGATAATACAAAATCAGGACTTGGCTTCTATGCTGGATTTAATGCCGCCTTGTCAAAGGTATCACTCCTTTACTTTCAAATGCTTGCTCAGGACAGCATACACTGATTGCCAAAAATAAATGAGCTTCTGAGAAAGAAAAATAAACCCTGGAACAACTATACTTTATTTTAGTACATCGAAATCTACAACGTATCATAAAGACCAGGCTCTCATTACTCAATGGACCATTCACATCTGAGCATGCGGCTGATATTAGAGATAAAAAATTAACAATAGCTGAAATAGAGGATATATTGGCATATTTAAAATAAAATGATACACATCAGATTATTTAATCAAATTTCCAAATTCCCCTTATTACTCCAGCTTGAATTCAACAGTTTATATGGAAATTTTATGCAAAATTTTCTACTTATATTTGTGCCAGAAAAACCTCTTTTATACCTTCTTCCATAAGCTTGAATTACTTCTAGCACTGACAAGTACTGTTTCCACACATTCGGTGTCACAGCTGTTCTCTTTTCTAAAAAGAAAACTTGACATGGGAACCTACTCTTTACAGAGTACTCCTTACATTTTCATGACGTTTGTGCTGATATGAATAGGCAAGAGTCTCCTGGATTTTCTTGCCAAATGCTTCCTGGCACTCTGTGTTGCCTGCTTGTGGAAAACTAGCAGTTTTACCTTATGCTAATATGTCTTCCCCACTGAAAGTATTCTGCCACTTTACATTTAGATTTATTTACATTTATTCACTTGAAGAGGGAAAAATATTAATTCCTGAAAACTCCTGATGAACACTAGTCCTGCCCCTTGGTAATGAAGTTTGGTATCAATAGAGCACCATAAATCACAGGTAGCCTTTAGTGTGTCTCTGAATTATTCTTCTTATTCTTGAGAGCAATACAGTTCTCAGATCTGGGTTCCTCATGTGCACAAACATAATAATAATAATAAAGAAGTATTCCGCTGAATTAGAGTCCAAAATTGCTGAATAGAGAGCCTTTTTCTCTCAGCTTCTCAATTTGGGCTCTGAACCATGTCTGGCAACAGCTCACCAGTTTTCTTATACTATATTCAACAGAAATGTATTCCAGGAGATGAAAAAAGGACCTCCTTTATAGAGGATTTTGGTTTGCTCTAAATCCATCTTCAGGAAAATTTAAAAGCAACGTGAAAAATGATTATCTAAAACAAATAGTTTCAAATTTGCTCAAAATGAACAGTTAGGATTTATTTACAGATCTGCAGAGAATGGGGTTATTAAGAGACTCCAGAAGTTGCAAGTATCAGTCTGAAACCACCATATTACACCTTTCTGCATATTAGACTTGTAAAGTCAAGTCTGAACCTCTCATCTGCCTATTCCAAGCAAGTCTCTCCTCCTTCAGACAAATTCTGGTCAAGTCCTGTTTACAATGAGTTTGTACAATTGCAAATACTAATGCACTGTGGTGCTGGTTTTGGCTGGGGTAGAGATAATTTTCTTCTGGCTGGTATGGGCCTGTGCTCTGGATCTGTGCTGAACACAGGGTTAATAATATAGAGATGGTTTTGTTACTGCTGGGCAGGGCTTACACAGAGCCAAGGCCTTTTCTGCTTTGTGCACTGCCACGCTGGGGAGGGGGCTGGGGGTGCGTGGGAGGTTGGGAGGAGGCACAGCCAGGACAGGTGATCCAAACTGACCAGAGGGATACTCCAGACCACATGACATCATGCTCAGTATAAAAGGGAGTAGGAAGGAGGCAGAAGGGGGGATATTCAGACTGATGGAGTTCATCTTCCCGAGTAGCTGTTCTGTGTGATGAGGCCCTGCTCTCCTGGATATAGCTGAACACCTGCCTGCTATGGAAAGCAGTGAATCTATTCCTTGTTTTGTTTTGCCTGCATCTTTTGCTTTTCCTATGAACCTGTCTTTATCTCAACCCATGAGTTTTCCAGCTTTTATCCTTCCAATCCCACTGGTGAAGGAATGAGTGGGCAGCAGTGTGAGGCTTGGCCGCTGGCTGGGGCTAAACCACAACAACTACTCAGGCTGTTTCCCAAGTATATCCCCTGAAAGCACGGCTCTGGAAAACTCCTCTTCATATCATTAACAAGAAAGACAACGTGAGCTTTTTTCTTGATTCCACAAGTATTTTAAAAATCCCAGTGCAGACTTGGTGGCTCTAGGCAGCTCTTAGTCCTGTTCCACCTCACTGAGGTGGTTCTACCTTTGACAAAAAATTAATCTGGAGCTCATGGAGAGAAAATTCCTTCCTTTAAACCATCATCAAATCCCTCCACATTAAAAATAGGTTTTACATAGGTTTGTTGTATTTTATCACCATTGTGATATTGCCTAAGGTGGAATGATGTCCACATCACTGAGAGATCAAGTAGCAATGGAAACAGGTAGGAGTGCAAAAGGAAAGCATTTTACTAAGGACTTACTAGTGATAAGCCCTTTGTAATGGGCTCAGACTGGTAGGTGAACTCTCTACCTCTCTGGTGGTTTCAGGACAACTCACACTTGGTCATACATCTGAAAAATAATTCTAGAAAAAAACGGCAGTCTTTCCTCAAAAACTAACAAAAAATCCATGGACAAAAATCCTCTCTTCCTCCTAATGATTCCCTTGGTGGCAATTCTGCCTGCTGATGACATGAGTGGGACTGATTATAGGAGAAGAACCTTCTCATTTCTGTTGAGGAAAGCATAAAAATTTGGCTTTACATAAAGAGTCACAAAAGTCTTTAAAAGCATAGTGTAAAATCTACAAAATGTCTTTTATGTTGAATGCAACACTCAGATATCCCTTTTATCTGATGTGCACATTATATCCTTTAAATAATTTATGATAATTTTATCAAATATTGACATAGAAATGATAGAAATGCATAATTATGAAGCAAAAAATAAATTGCTAAATAAAATAATTTTATTGTATACATTTCAATACCTATACAATACATAATACCTGCAGTGTCTTTCATTCAAAGGCTGAATTGTGATACTTCCTATGGGCAAGAATTCCATGATCTGAAGCTAAAATGATAAAATTTGGTCCTAAAGATTTATGCCTTCCAACTGCTTAGTGTTTGGATCTATATCCTTGTACCCACATCAAAGCATAAATGTCGAACAGGAAAGTCGAGCAACTTGCCAATAGAACAACAGTGGGGGTTAAAGCTGTTGTTAGCTCTCATAAATACAGTTATGTTGCCCTTCTACAAAATCTTGTTAAAAAAAAAGCGTTATGGAAAAATCTGACTATTAATTAATGGCTCAGTAGTAGTTCAGAAACACAAATGGTAATTTTTTTCTCAGATAACTAACCCCTGGTTTAGTAAAGGTATACTTAATTTGAAGCAGTGGAAAAATTTAAATGATTTCAAGTTTGCTTAAAATAAAATACTTTGTTGACTTAGTCAGTTATTTCTTTTTGTTGTTGTAAAGAACTATCTCAGCAATTCTCTAAAAGGTTATACGTAATTCAGAAGCTTCAGAAAGTCTGGGTTTTCTTTTTGAGATTCTGCATATACATTTACAGTATTCAATCTTTTGCATATGTTAAGAAACAGTATGAGTATTAACAGAAAGAACCGCAAATTTATTTTTATTCCTTCAGCCAAGCCACAAATAAATGACTCTTGCAAACAAACCAAATACTATTTAGTAACGGCAATGTAAATGCCATGGACTTATTTTATTTGGATATAAAATATTAAAGTAAATGAGTATTTGCTGTGACACTCTTTTTATCATCTTGGAAAAAAAAGCAAGTTCGAGAAAAAGTTTTCTTGCTATTTTTCAAGGAGCACTCAATTTGCTATTCAAAGTTATTCAATAATTTGTCATAGAATAGTTAACTATAAGCTTACAAATACTGTGTCAGCATGCTTCTTTCTATTGGGCAAACAACTTTAAAATCTAATTTGTTTGTGTTATTGGTCTTACTAAATATTAGTCTTTGCAAGTCTGGTTTACGCCACTGAAGTTAACTATGCCAACATTCTGATTTTGTTCTGAAGTATTCCACAACAAGCTGATATTATACAATACAAGCCCAAGAGCCAGCTGATCCAGTTTACTGAGTGTATACTTAGTGTATTTTGCTACTGATAAATCAATAAAACCACGTTGTAATCTACAAACTTCCATCTCTCTGAAGCAGCTATAAGTAAACTGTAAATGAACACACAGGTCAAAAACTGGGATGCTGTGATTATGTTGACTCTGAAAACATTTGACTTTCATAGAATACATTTCAGTGTTTGAGAGAATGAAGTTTCAGCACTGCTTTTTTTTTTGTGAAAGGCCGAGATGATAAATATTCAAATGACAATAAATATTTGTGTTTATATTGTAACTACCCGTACTTTAACAAAACAATATCTGCACTGCAATCCACAATGTACAGAGGTTAAGTAAAAGTAAACCATAGCTACAAAAAGAAAATAAATACTTGACTTTGACTGTATGTGCAGTTTTGCATGCTTCATCCATGTGAAACTCCCTGCAGCCAATGGATATCTTTGCTGTGCAATGAATGCACAAAAGGCATACCTGTAATTCCCTTTGATTGAGATTTTTTTGTTGTTGTTTTCATTCTATTAAGTGCACCACTGAGCATAATACTGCCACTGATCATAAACTGCCACATGCTACAGGCTCACTACAACTTATGACACCCAAAATATCCAGGAGAAGGATATCCCATAATTTGCTCTAGCAATATTACACATTATAACTGTATGAGACTTTCAGTAGTGATACCACAACCTGCACTACTAAAGGCAGTCCTTTGCTTTTAGTGCCTTGCTCCAGGCTGTCCAGAAGTCCTCAAGCTACCTTCTTTAAAACTAAGGCCACAAGTTTCTTTCAAGGTGATAAAGATAACAGCAGTGCTACCCATTCTCCTTTCCAAGACAAGCATAAGAAATAATGCTTTCAGTTAGAGCACTCAGACAAGCTAAGGAAAACCTGGTTTTAACCCACATCTGCCACTTCTCAGGGGATCAGTACACAGCAAGGTTGAAGACACTTCTACACTTTTCTTTCTGAAGCTACAGAAGAAACACACAAAATGCTATTAGATCTGAAGGTGTGATTCTGTGGGTGGTGAACAAGGGTGCTCACCTGGAAAATGGGAGATGGAAGTTCTGATACTGCTTTTGTATTTGTGTTCAAGAGGCATTGGATAAAACTGAGAAAAAGCCCTAAAAGTGTCAGACACAGGTCTTGTTTCTCAGAGCGGAGTAGACTATTAGGTCCTCTCTCATCCAAGCAGCCTGCACTATTTTCTGCTACACAGCACTGCCTCAAAACGAGGAACAGGGAGCATCCAGACCAGACCTGTGTGGCTAACCTGCCCTTCTGAGGTACAGGAGACCTGAATGAGGATCTCCACAGATGGAGGAGAAAACTCAGATCCATTCTGTCACACCCTGGAGGAGAATCCCTGCTCCCAAACAGCTGCTTAGAAAACTTAAGGGTGGGATGGGGGCAGATGCCAAGGACACTTTTGAAAGAAATGTCTGAGGTCACACTGCTCTGCATGGATCTCTGAAACCAGCGTGCCTCATTCTGTCTCAGCATGTGCTCCTCCATTTGGTCCTCAGGAAATCCAGGCAGAAAAGACAAAGTCAATTGTTTTATAATTTTTTCAGTTAGAAGTTTTCTGCTTATGCTTATCCAAGTCCTTCTATCACAAGTGCTTATCCAAAGTGCTTTTTTCAGGCTGAGAAGTTATCAGTATTAGTGGTACTAAGTTAATAGGCACCCCCTCCATCACATCGTGCAAATTTTTAGCTGGACTGCAACACTAAGTGCCCAATTAAAAAACTGGTGTAATTCAATAAAGATAATACAATCCAATAAAGAAAATATATTTAATTCCAGCTTTCCAAAAGTTACATATTTCCTTATGTACAGTATGAATAATATGTTAGCCTTACCAAGGGAAAAAAGATCTGCCTAGTGATACAGAAATGTGCAATGACAGCAGTCCAGAGAATATGCCAATGATGACTGAATTTGTTCAGCTCACCTTAGATTTGAATATTAGTTCAATATTTTATTTCCTTCGGACCCAGAATATTGATTTCTGTCTATATGTTGAATTTCTCTGAGGCTGCACATAACCTCATTGGTTTACTCAAATTTTTTTTAATCACAACAAACAGGTATCTCTACAAGACTGTGTAATTCATCATTTCACCATGCATATTAGTGCAGTCTGAGGGGAATATTTCTGAGAGAAATCACTGGTGTTAGTGCAGAATTCCAAGTATTTAAAAAAATTTTGAACCTGCTATGTACTGCTTTCAGTTAGATCAAACATGACTTTTTTCACACATTTCAATTAGTCTTATTTCCTCACTGACTAAAGCAGAATATTCTGCTTACTAGCCTGTTGCCCCTAAATCTGGTACATTCACACTGCCTCTAATTGCTACTCTATGGTAATAATTTCATGTGTGATATGAGTGAGTGTTACTAGATTTTGTGTTTTGGACTTTCTCATGTTCCTATTCACATCTGGTATGCCAAAAAATTTTGCATCAGCTCTGCAGAATTCTTCAGACTATGTGGTAGTTTTGTGTGTCTGAGAATCTTCAGTCTGGCTAGCGTGGGTTTCCTAAACATCATAAAACCCTGCCTGTGGAGATTGTGTATCTCCTATGCGCACCATGGAGCTTATAATCTGCTTTTAATCATTGTATGAGGCAGCCAACACATCAGTCCTCATTAAGGAGTTTTTTCCATTTTGAATCCCCTTTAATAAGCTTTGATCCAATTTTGAAAATCCAGAACCTTTGCTAATTTGCATTGGCATCTTAGATTGCTACAAAAGTTGTCTTCCTTTGCTTTCCATTTCCTTCCATACAAACTCTGATGTCCATTGACTTCTGCGGATTGCTGCAGCAAGTATAAGATTCTTAGCACCTTGCCCTCACTCACTTGTCTTTTGAATGTACCCACCAGCATCTGTTTCTCAGTAAACTATAGGTCATACCCTTAACTGGGACAAATGAATGCAACTTAGTGCGACAGAGCAAAGGCAATTTGCTGTAACTAAGAAACTAGCTCTGTATCTACATTCTTCAACAAGACACCAGGACTTACTTTACATTTCAAAACACCAGCACCAGTTAAATTAGTCCCCATATGATATTAAAAAATTATCAACTACCATTCAAACTCAGTAGAATTTTACAGCAGTGGGCAGCTCTGTAATTATCATTAAAAGGAAAATCACTTTTGACATGTGCTAAATTATTTACTGACACAAATCAGTGAAACTATTAATATGTATGAAATTGTACTCCTAGCCTTCAGTATTTAATGTTTTGATCTGACATGCACCAGAGTACAATCTTGTAAGTAAAAAAACCCTACAAAATAAAGTGCAGTATAGTTCTAATACAAAAGTCTCAACATCTAAATATAATATCTTAATAAAGTAAGAAGTCAAATCATATTTATTGTTTTGAAAGAAGAAAACAAAAGAAATATTGCTCTCAAATTTAAAATAAAGCCAGCTGAGTTCTCTAAGACTTGGTGGTTCCTCCAAAACAAACAGCTTTAAGTCCCAGTGAATGTACAACTTGTTTCTTTTGTGAAGTGTTTCTGCCTGCAATTTCTAATTAACTAGTTCCATTCTTTTCTACAACAAGTAGCTCAATGCATACAAGCTACAATGTATACTTCAGCTAAATATAGGCAGGTATGATTTTAAAAGGGAGATAACTAGTTAACATTTGCTTGTTGCAAAGAGGCTCAATTAGTATAATAATTCAGAAATCTTGCTTTTAGCCTGTTCCCTGCATAGCTGCCCTGTACTGAATACAATCTGCACACTAAAGATATGTTTGCAGTTAAAAATCTCCAGAGACTTTAGACCCATACATAAAGATACTTACTTCACTCTTTTCTGAGACACTGACCTGTATCCTCATTTAAAAATGAACACCACATCTTTATGTTATTAAATCTTTGTTTTGATCTATTAGTATTCACCAAAGTGCCATTTTCTACAACCCCACACTGAATAGGCAAGGCTGGAGGTAACCATCTGCAGCTTTAGAGTCAGCGTTTGAATTGATGAAAAGAGCTTTGTGTTTTCATTGCCAAGTTTGATTCTTCCAGTCATTAGACATTCCCCTCAGATCACATCAATGAAGCGAACTCCCTTACACCCATGTGTTAAATTCTCCTCTCCTCATGGTTTCTTTTGCCAGCTATACTCCAGAAAGACTACTGGGTCTTAGCCACATTCTTCTCACAGCTGTGTTAAACAAGAGCATCAGAGCTTCTTCCCAAAATCCATATGTGTATCTGGTCAGTCCCCTGTCGGAGGGTCACCTCACATTGTGGTGTGATTATTCAAATATTCATCCCTGTTCTTGAACTGCACTGCTCTGATCATTCTGGGAAAGATTAGACCCTCCAGCCAGCACTGAAGAACGTGTGTGACATTGATGTGAAACACACACAGCTCCCGCACTCAGAAGGCAGATCAGTTTTACTTGCAGAAGAGGGGGACATTAACTACTTAGTAAATGCTTGCCTTGTATTTCTTCACATTTTTTGTATTCTTTTCATCCGTGCCAACTGTTGATAATAACTGTTTGTTTTTGTTGTTTCATACATCAACTTATATATCAGTATCGGCTAAGAAAATAAATGAACAAGTACAAAAGCAGAGAAAGCATTTTCAAAAAGGCTGGAGGAAAATTCAGGACTAAACAAATATATGGTGTGTTCCAGTCACAATGAAATTTAGGTGGTCAAAAAAAAAATCAGACCTTAAGGGGTAAAGCAAATGTTATTAAGGGTAGAATTTAATTCAGAAGACCACTTAGTTTTCTTATGTATTCAGTCAACTGAAATATTTTATCCAAAGCTGTAACTCTCCTGACTTCCTCCTTAATAGAAAGAAGAAAAAAAAAAATCAAAAGAAAAGGTCTCTAATAAACAGTTAAGGACAAATGAAGGAATGACTGCTGGTCTGCATCACTTTTATATTAGCTTTATTCATAGTCAGAACTACCTTAACAAAGTACACAAGCAGGATTCTTCTCACCATTTATGCTTGTTTTCATACCTGTATATTTTAGCATTGCACTGTTACTTTGTGGATTTGTGTTTATTTTTAGAGGATTACATAGAAATTCTACCCACTCACCCTCCTCTGCCACTTTACGCAGCAACACGACTATGCAAGAGTAGCTGTGCTCACGTGCAGAGCTGTGCATTACTGAGCTAGAATCATTAAATTATGAGAAAAAAATAGAAGCCCCCAACAGAAAAATTGCATTAAAATTCACTCCAGTTGCAATGCTGTTGCAGAAAAATAGATCATTTCCTGGAAAAACCACATCAAAAGTGGCCTCAACCTTTACTGATAATTGGCTAATATTGATTTGGTATTACATTATAACCTCCTCTGATCTCACTGACATCAGCAACCACTCCACAGTCCCAGAGGTTTGAGCCGGAAGGACATTTTTAAAATGCCTTGCTTCCTCTGTTGGCAGAGGTATTAATTAATTCACAGGCTCTCCCAGCTACCTTCTCCAGGTCAGCCCCATTTCCCTGCTGGGACTGCACCAGCTGGCTCCTGGCTTCTCAGGCAGGACAAACTTGCAGGGGGCCTGTGGTACTATAACAACACTCCTGGTGAATTCTGTGCTCCTGTGCTAATTCTTTGTAACCATGAAATAGAAACATTAATTAAATCTAGAAAATCATAGTTATAGCCATTCCAGAGTATTGATTAGAAATATGACTGTGCAGATCATAATAGTCTATTGAATAAATATATATTGTTATGGGTGCACATACATGTATTTATATACAGAGCCCACAGTTAAAATGTATACCTGCTTTATAAAGAATAGCAGTCTATTAAAAGTCTAAGTGTATCTTGATAGTGTCTCAAAATCAAAGCAGATTCAAACAAATGCAGCTAAACCCGTGCAGTCACTCTCTGAGCATCAGTGTTTCTTGTTTTACACAAGCACCCCTGTTAGGATGGTGAACCATTTTCCCAAGCAAGAGCACAGTCTCAAATTATAACTCACACTGCAGTGAGCCAATGTGAGATGCTCATCCTATTTCAGTACAAACAGCTGTTTACTACAACCAGATGTTTACTACAACCAAGTTCACTGTAAGTCGATACCAAAACATTCCCCTTCTGGTTCACAGCTGCTGTTTTGTATGGGATAGGATCAAGAAATTTTTTACATGCTTTTTGTCCTGATGGAAAGCACAGGACTACTATTCTGACTTGGGTCTCACATTTAGAAAGCAACAACTACCGGTGGGTACACAAATGGCTGACATGATGGAAATGCTGTGGAGAATTACAACTCTCTTTTAAGCTCTGCATATCATGCTGACTGCAAACACTGAAGTTTTTAAGACTATTAAAAAATTCTTTAGTGTTGCCAGAGAACAGATTAGCAAAGGCAGTGTAAAACCAGTAAACTACATTGCATGAAGATACAAAGTACATCCTTTCTCAACATTATTTCATTAATTACAGTGATGTTCCTATCTTAATGGTCATAATTATTTCACTCTTCTGATTTTTAACTGTTTCTATTTTACTGAGTAATATTGCAAAACTATACAGCTGACAAAACTACTTGATATGTCAAAATTCAATTACAGTTGAGCATCTAAAAAAGTCAAGAAAACAGGTATTTTAGAACTGTCTGTAGTGCATGAATTTTAGTGCCACATTTTAAACTACACTAAGCAGCCTCTTAAGGCAGTGCTAATAATTAATACTACTGTAATTAATACCAAAAAGCCTTTCTGCTGACAGGTTTATAAATTGTCAGTTCTTTTTTGAAATGTAGAACATCCTACATCTTCTAAATAAAATGCTAAGCTAACAAATGAGTTCCTGCCTAATTGCCAAACACTGATTTGTGTGAAGCAGTTGAGGTTACAAAGAAATTGGGAATTCTCAGCCTGGTTTCCCTGCTGATGAGTACGAACTGTCTGTGTAGCTCTCCCAGAGGTGTCAGAGGAATCTCTATAGTGTCACACAAGGGTTCTTAGCTCAAAGTAAACACACTTTCCACAAACTCAGCTGCTTAATCTGTTTGCAGGTTGAATTATAAGATGGGGGTGGATGACTCTGGGTGCTGGGAAGACGCGCAGAGCATTTCCACAGTTTCTTGGTAAAAAGGGCATGCTATTGTCATCAGAAGACTTCAACCAATTGTTTAGTTTTGTTATAGGCTCAGTCGTCTGATCTTAACAATAATGAAAACTAACCTGACCAAAATTTTCCCAAGTAGTTGGGCATGTTAAATTCCATTAATTCTTTTCACTATAGCGGTGCATCACCACTACTTTAATTCTGTTTATGGCTGCACTTCTACTTTAGCCACCCTGGGTACATGGGATTAAACAAGATTGTTTCACTTGGGGAAAAAAAATCCAGTGAAAACCCAACCTCTGCTTAAGATGTAACAACCTAAAACAGTGTACAGAAAGGTTCAGTCATTATTCTCTTTACCACACTTTAATTTTTTTTCATAGGTTTATTTTTATCAAGCACACACCTCCTGAAGTCTCAAATATGTGCTCAGAATAAAGACTTGAGTGATTATCAATCACTGGAGGCTTTAAAGTGATGACTAAAAATATGCATTTTCTTATATAGATACCTTAACTATATTTTATGCATTTACAAATAGATTAAAAACATAGGAATATAACTATTTTAAAACAAATGAACTCAGTATGTATTTTTTTAAACAAGAAAAGCTTTTGTTAGGTCCTTGCAATATATTTATAAGCTAATTTCTGGCTACATTGTAAATATGCTGTAGACATTAAAGTTGAAGACATATATGGACAAACAGGACAATTTGCATCAGTTCAGCATCAACCACCCTGGAAGAGCGAGAGAGGGGAATTTTGCAGTTGATGAATGTAATGCAGAGATGAGAAATGTTGGACTGTCAGAGGCACTACTAATAACAAACATGACAATATGTACTTCACTAGAGATGAACTTCAGGTTTTGGAGTTTAGTAACCTTTTAATAGGGAAACTCATGATGGGAAATAGAATACAATCTCTGTTCACTGACTCAGAGACGTCCTTTGACTCTCAGTGAGATTTTGAAGCCACCCCTAAACAACCCCATAAGCATTTACCCTGGCATGAAATCTGCCAGATGTGTAACAGATCAAAAATTAAAAACCATAATATTCTACCATGCAATTTTAAAGGCAAATATTCTGTTGCCATAGGATTGCCACAGGGTAAAAAGACAGTGAAAACCATTCAGAGGAGATGGAAAGACTTTCTCTGTGCCTTGCACATGTAGGAGGCAAGTTTCGTAACAGTAATGAGAGGCTGACTTGCCTAATAGCACAAAACTGTTAAAATGATCAACTTCACACTGAGTAGTAAATGAGTTACCAAAAAAGAAATCGTTTTAAAGGACCTTTTCTGAGTACTACTACACTTTCAGTTACAGACAAAGTACCAGAAAAAAAGAGCTTCATGTGGGTTACAATGGCAACTTTCGTTGGAAGACAACTGACTTACTTTTGAACTTTTTCATTGGCCTCCTGTGAAGCTTCCAGGGCTTTCTGGAGTTTCAGCTCAGTGTCCCTTTGCTCTGATCGAGTTTGTTGCAGCTGAGCTGCCAGCTCTTCAATCTGGCCATAGGTTAGGGTCACAACATCCCCCCTTCCTTGCAGTCCACCTTCAGAAATACTGAAAGCACAGTTAGGCTGGTTCTTCGGACTGATTCCTTCCGACAAAGACTTGTATAAGCTGGGAAAACCAAATCATACATGTTATAAGGTTTCAGCCTAAGGCTGAGCTGCAAGAATTATTAATACTTTCAATATTGTCATATATGGACTCACATGTAAAACAAGTTATATTTCAGAAGTGACAGAGAACAAAGAGAACCAACCTTTTCCACAAGGCTCTCCTAGAAGTATGTAACAGTGATCAAAATTTGAAAAAGTAAAAAAAGATATTCAGCAAAAACTCAAGAAGTGTTTTTAGCTGTAGCATCTTGTTGATCACCTCTGAGCTGCAGCAAAAAAGTTTTTATTGTGATTTACATAAAGTTGAATTAATCAGTATAAGTTATTGATGTGTTATTAACCTGTGCTATGTGGGACTCTCTTTTAGCAAGCGGACCCACCAGCTACAGGGGATTTATTTGCAAAAGAAGACTTTTTAATAGAATGAAAGGAATAAAAACCACTACAACTCAAAACCTAAAATCATTAAATCAGCAGGATTACTTAGAAATATGATTTGCATGAGCTAATCAATTCTAAAAGTCCCCATTCAGTTTTATCCATGATTTTGAGCTAAGTTCATAGAGATTCCAAATCACAGAGCACAGACCCAATACTCTTTCATTGCACAAACCAGAATATATTATCAAATGCCTTGTATTTGAGTGCCAGAAATTTCTGGACAAATCAAACATTGTTTCAGTGTGGATTTCTTGTGGTAGTACACACTGATTACAGTATTCAAGACAGTCTACATGACAGCTGCTAGTATGTAATAGCATATTTTCTTTCTTTGCAGTTTATTAAGGTGTTTGCACGGAAAACACTGTCTGTTCCAACAGCCCATGAACGAAAACAATAAACAAATTAAAATATAATATACATGGACAAACAAAATGTGGATGAACTAAGAGAAATAGAGAAGCTAAAAGGTCAGAGTGTTGGCATGTCATTGTGCATACTACCCATGATTATCTAAAAACAATGTGAAAAACCTTTTCAATTAAATGAAGACATATTGAAATTATAAATATTTATAAAGGGACATTAAAATTCCTAGAATGGACTAATTTAAAAAAATTACACTAGCAGTTGCACATAAAATTTACTGACTGAAGTTCCACTATGGTTGAGCATTGATCACCACGGAAAGACACAAAGGTATGCAAATAATGTTGAAAGCAGGTTACTGAAATACCAACGCTGCCCACTTCTTAAACACCTGGCACAAGATTAAAAGAAAAAAAAAGACAGATGAGAAGCTAAACTGCTCAGTGAATACATGGGTCCCCAACTAAAAAAAAAACCAAAAACGAAACAAAACCATCAAAAACTAAAGGATAGACTAAATATTCTACCTTGTTCACACCAGCTCTTTTGTTTTCCAGAATATATGAAAAATAAAGTAATTTATTTAGATCCTAAAATACTGGCTCTCTGTGGCTACAACTGGGCTCCTTTTCAAAGACTGGTCATGAAAAAGACATATATACTACTACAATTGCAATATACCACTACATGTCTTAACTCGTAATGATTGCATCTGAGTGACCAATAGATTTTGATGTATACACTTTATAATCAGTGTGATTCCTCCAGACAAAGGCACTGTGATTAACAGATCTTTTAATATATTTTTCAAAAGCATGCAATTTCCAGACTTCTGTCAATATATTTTGGTAAAATACTTTTATTTCAATGCTTCTGAAATTTACTAATTTGAAATTCCTTCACTGACCAGAAGATTAATTCTTCAACGAATATTGATGCTGTAATTAAAAAATAAATGGGAGGTCTAGATCTGAAGAAAGGGTCACAGAAGTATTCAAACAGTTCCTGGATTTCAGTAATTCACATGTTCTTTTTATTAAGCCTTTTGCTTTACTATGGCAACACAGCCTCTTTCCTGCTCCAGCTTAGGTCTAAGAGCCTCAAGGGCCCACCTCTACTGTTTCTAGACTGAAGAAAAAGTGACATGAGATGATATCACTTGTGCAGCTCCTGAAGAGAGCAAGAAATTTCTTCAGTCCCCAAAGTCAGAGTAGCTTCAAGCCTGCAAAGAAATATCACCAGTTGTAACTGCTCCCAGAGGGACTTGACTTTGGCTGAAAATCAACTCTATGAAGTACTGCTCCTAAAACACTTTTCACCTTGCCAGGTGCAAGGTGGGAAATTATTTTCCACCTGAAGCAGTTACTGAACAACATAGCAAAACCTTCCACCTAAAGGAAGAAAAAAAAATGCAGCAAAAAACCAAACATTCCCTACCTGTCCCCTCCCTCTGCCTCCACCCCAGTGATAAACATATCCAATGTTCCCAAAGGCATGTAGGTCTGACCTCGGTTTTCACCACAAATGTTTCTCACAGGTCCTGGAGACCTCTCAGACCTCAGCCTGCACTCAGGATGGCTTTGAAGAGTGTCCCCTCATGCCGCTGAGTGCACTCATGGGCCAGGCAGCATTGATATCTTGAAAATACTACCTCAAAGGTGCTCTTAGGAAATACTGCAATAAGACAGTATCAAAAAAAGTCCATAAGACCTAAAAGGACTTTGAAATTCTGCTGTGGAGGATATTAAATAGTAAAGTTTGCCTTACATGTGAGTCAGGAGCCTGACAGCTGGTAGACTGGTAACTAGATGACATTGCCCTACCATAGACAAATATTTTATTAGTCTTCTTTTGCCTGCATTTACACAAGGTAAGAGGACTGTGTTTTCTTCTCAGTACAGCAAACCATCTCTCACTAATTTATCTGAAGGCAGCAGCTGAAGGCAGACTCTGGCACACAGGCCATGGACCATGTTACAACAGGAATGCTTGTTGCACATAACACAGAGTATGCTCATTGCACTGTCACAGTCCATCACAGTACCACTCTCTTGTGTGATGTACCCACTCAGTCTAGGATGAGCTCAGGCAACCTCAACCACATGTTGAACCGAGGCCACCATTGATTTTCTTCTCTGTGGTGGCTGAGCATACAACTTCAGGATTTCACAGGACATTATGTTGACAGATTGGTGCTGATCAGGTGTGTCCATTCTGTCCAGATTCAATTACATGTGAGTATGGAACAACAGTGAGCAGCACCTTGAGATTCAGCCTTCTCTTCTGAAATGATCCAGAGAAAGCTGCAACCTGTACCAGGGTCCTAAGCGCCTGGACACTAGGTGATTCAAACATACGTTCATTAGCTACAGTGAAAGTTTGAATTACTGCTATCCATCTTAGAATTCCTTTTTTTCAACAAATATCAAAGGCCACTAGCAAACACATTCCCTTTCCTTGGGCCTCAGTCTCCTTATGTTTAAATAAAAGCAATCACAATACTACCTGTGCAAGTGCTCTGAGCCTCACTGATGTCAAGAGACTCATCACTGTTGAAAGAGCTAAGTTAGATGCAGCACAATCAAAATTTAGAACAAAACTAAACCCATCTGGTGATGCCAAGCAGCAAACAAATTCTTTTCAGCTTCATTTTTACTATCCAGGATCACTGAAGTACCCACACCATTTCCCTGTGATTAGCCTGGGAGAGGGAGTAAGGGCATGGAATTAATCATCTGAGCCTTTCTTGAAGCTGAAGGACTACCAAGATATGCTCTCAAACAAGACATAACCATACCTCCATTACAAACTCTTCATTTAGGGAGTTGCACAGTAATCAAATGTCTTCTATTCACTTTATACAGCCCCTGGGCAAATTGTTCAGATAGCACAGCCTCATGTGAGCGATACACACATGACATTCAGCACCACCTATCATTCCTCACATTCATCATGCCATCAAATGGTCGAGGAGCATCACAAAAATAGTTTCTGGATTAACAGTGTTTGGTTGAAACAGAGCAAACCATACATGAGACTGACGAGTAGAAGGAAGCGTTTTTGAGGTGTTTGCAGTTATAGTGCTACTCCCTTCAGCTAGAGCACAGACCCACAGCTAAGGAACTAGTGTGTAGCTAAAGAAATCCACCGGAATTCTCTGAGTACATGATGCACCTGGGGCTGGGGTCTCTGATATCTCTAATTGATTAGAGTCTGGAAGATTGCAATTTAGCATTAGCTTTTTTCTCATACAGAGATATAGTGCACCTGAGTTCACAGAAGAGACTACTGTAGGTTTTATGCTTTAATCCTGAATATTACTTGCTACATGTTAACATTAATTACACATCTTCAGGGTTTCACAATGTATCTGTGCTAACCGCAAAACACAGATTCACAGGCCCTCAAATTTCTTCCATGAATTAGAGGACTGTGTTTGCAATGCAGCAAACTATTGCAGACACTCTTGGTAGTTTTCCCAGATTATATGTTATTCCTAGAACCAAGCTTTCCATAAATGTTCCTGTCATGTTTTGACAGGGAATTGGCTATATTAGCATATTCTAGTCTAAGCATTCACTAGGTGCACCATGAAGGCTTGCTTCTAACTAAGTAAAATTAACCTCAAATTAAAAAAATAAAAAAAAAAAAAAAAGTAAGGTGTTTACTTTATCCCACTAGATGCTACTAGTAAGAATTTTGCTATCTTGTATCTGTTCTTTATTGTCAATTCAGATGCTTCGGCCATTCTTAAATATTTGCCAATGGCTTTAGTTAACAAAATGACTTTAACTTAGTATTTGTAATACTGTAGTTATTCCCTACAGTAATAGATTATTTAGGTAACACTGCAAATAGAGAGGGAACCTTATCTATGAATCGAAGACAGAGCTGGCACCAAGAGTGACCTCAGTATGTGAATTTAATGGACATTTAAGACGGTGCCAGCGGCTCCATGTTTTACTGTGTATCACAACCTCCTGTCTGCTCTGCCTGGGAAGTGTGAGCATTGAGCAGAGGCAGAGCAGCCCCTGGCTGGGCTGTGGGCAGCAGGCAAAGAGGAGGGGCACAGCCGGCTCACAGACAAGAGGCACTGACACCTTCCCCATCCCCAGGCTGAACTGGCAGCACCTGCACCTCTGCTGGTTGCTGCAGGCCGCTGGGTTGACATGGATCACTGAAGGGGTGTGTACGTGGGTGGTGTGGAGCCAGCAGCTCTGGCCTGGGGCCAGCAGGGAAACTGCCGATGTCAGGGATTTGCAGAAACACAAGCTTGGTGGAAGAGACACAGAGGATCTTGTCCTAAAGGTCATAGCGATTTATTTTTTATACTGAGAGTATGTTTTTAACAACATTTCTGTTTAAAGAATAGTGCACCATTTTCCTCAAACCTAAACTGAATTAAGAAAGCAGTAACAACTCTTGGTAGTGCACTAAAATAACAATCACTGGCATACCAACAAAAACTGCTAGAAAACAATGTACTACTTTGTAATTTAAAACACTATGTATTACTTTTTGTCTTTTTCTGATGATCCTTGCCAAGAGCTTCATCCCGAACACTGTCACTCACAAGAAAACCAGAGTATTATGGCATAAAGGAATATCAGGCCTTCTGACCAGGCATTTCGGGATCAGCTCCTACAGTCCCCACACACCCACATGCCCACCAACCCAGTCTAGACCTTCAGCAACCCCTTCAGCTCCCACAGGCTTGGCACTACTGCTGGCATGAACACTTACTCACCAGAATGCCAACCATGGAAATCTTCCCTGATGACAAAGAACAGGCGCACTCAAGAGCCAGACACCTCTGCCAGAAGCTTTGATTGATGTTGCCTGTCACCAGAGTTTGAATTTAGATTTGCCTGCGGAACTAATAAAATCTGACAGAGATTTTTTTGCTAGAAATGATGCATGAAGCTAAGGCTAATATGGCTTGGGCCTTTATTTTCCTTTGCAGCTTCTCACTGGTAAAGATAATGGCATCTGACCTTCATTTTATATGAGTGACCTACACACAGACAATTTTATTTCAAATGAATAAAATCTTTTGGCAAAGAGTAGGAATATTAGTGAATCAACTAATATTAGATAAATTGCAACAATCCAGGTGAAATAAATAAGAATCCTGACCCTGATAACTGAAACAGCCAGTGAAGTGTCCACTCAGTGCAAAGGGGCATGCCATATATACCTGTATATAAAAGAAATCTGATGGTACATGTCATAACGCAGGCATCAGAATCACCTGAAAACAAGCTCAATGTAATGACTATGTGCTATTGACTTTTATTTTTGTCTCCAGGGAATAGTGTTTACTTTGCTTTAAAATTTATATGAGTCATTTTGTTATGTGCCTTTTTTTAATTAGTCGGAAAGAAATAGCCATTTGAGAAAGAGAGCGGAAATCAATTCTGATTCAATGCCGATAGCTACTGTGCGATGTAAACTGTGTGTTCTTTCTAATTAAATGTAAACACGTGCAGTTCTAAAGTCCAGCAGTGATGACAACTACTAGAAAGGATTGCCTAAGACCAGGTCAACTGATCCTTGTGAACCTTTTGTTCATACCGTAGGCGAACTTGTGCAATCTGTCTCAGGTGAACGCCAGTTGTAACTGACTTTATTTTAGGTCATCTTCAGAGAAAAGACTTGACAAGAATGTGGAGAGCTCTGTAATACTTCCAGTTACCCATTAACTATGTCCTTCTGATAGCTAATCAATAGCATTGCATGGAGCCAAACACACTGCACTGAACTGCCCCTCTTCCAAAAGCCAAGTCTTGGTAAATATTTAATGGCAGTAAAGGTGTTTTGACTCTTATCAATCTGATATGTTAAAGAACTCTTGAAAGAAACTTTATCTTGCTTCTCTCTGCATAAATAATTTGTTCGGTTACAATTTTAGTCTTATGCAAAAGCACCGAATTTAATGATCTAATGCTTTTAAATCAAGGCTTTGGACAGAGAAAATGTAGTCTCAATCCACATGTCACAAAATAAAGAAAAACCAAAGTTTATTTCCTTGATAAAATGACAACTAGAAATATACATCAAGGAACCTAGCCCTTTATACTGTAGTAGTAAACGCTGTGCCAAACTCGCTCAAAACCTGTTATACAAGTGCGCATTTCAGATTTTCTTACAAGTCTTCAGTTTCTGAAAAATTCTTAGCTCTCATTCACATCAAGATGATGTAGGATTTTTAGCTTCTTTCCACCAGGGAAAAAAAACCCCAACTCTAAAATAGTTATACTAAGATCCAAAGACTTTTTGTACCCATACATTGAATATTCCTATCTTCAAGTGAGTATATTCATGTGATGAGTTTTATTAAGCATGTTTCCATTTTCTATTTTTTCTGTACAAACTGCTTGTCTAGATCCCTAACAAAGAAACTTTTGTCCTGATCCTTTAACATCATGCAGGTATCCCTCTACTACAGCCTGATAGGATCCAAACACCACCTTAGATACTTAGATGGGCTTATTTCATGCCCCTGTGCTAATGTCCTCCATCCTCTGACTCTCCCACAGCACAGTCTTCCAGCCTCTTCTGTGTGATCCAACTTCAATATGAGCCTAAGTATTTTGAAGAAACTGATTCAGCAATGGATCCAAGCTTTTTCTTGGCAACAAAACATTGATAGTGTTTCAGTTTCCAAAATGTGAATCACCATAAATGTTTTCCCAGAAGTACAAGCATTACCTTTTCCCCAGTGTTTACATGGCCTCCTTTGTGCTCTTGATGCCATTCAACAGTCTTCAAAAATAAAGATCACAGGAATAATTCCCAAACACCGGCATAGATAAAGTGAACAGCCTGAAGTTTTCTAATCACTAGGAACTGCCTCTGGTGAAAACAGTATTAATTAAAATCATAAAGGCATATAAATTAATCAAGCAGTGAAGTACAGGGCACCATTTAGGAATGATCAGCTGAAGAAAGACTGTTACTAAAAACCTTAGAAAATATCTTGTACTTAATACAATGTTATCTTTATAAATCAGACATGATCGTGAATTTTATGGCTGTCCTGATTTGCTATTGTGATCACTTGGCTTAACTCCTCCACTGAATCAGAAAAGCAAGAGACAAAGCTGTCTTGGACCTCAGGCTGGAAGCCAGCCCTGCCTTCCAGTAATGCCAGGAACATCCAGTTGAGGAAGAGTCTTTCCAGAAGCAATTAGAAGAAACACAAAGAATGGAAACGTGTTGCAAAGATGGAATAATTGAATACATATGGTATTTCAGAGAGGGATGATCTCATGGATGAGCTGAGTAGCCCTAAATCTAGAAAATGTAGCCCTAAAGCTAGCCCTCAGTGAGATTAACCTGAGAAAGGGAATCACATGGGGCTCTGCTCCTTGTCCCTACTTTCTTGCTGGATGATTCAGTGAATTAAAAAAAAATCTTTGAATGATTAAAAAAAAAAAGAAAAAAGAAAATGTAACTTTTAAAATTTGAGGAGACTTCCTTCCCTGTCCCAAGAAAATAAAGCAAAGTATTTGAACAGTTTTGTCTGATCTTACTCAAAGGTGTTACTGAAAAATACTATGCAGCTCTGACGAAAAGCAAACATGGTGTACTGTGCTCCAGTACCAGCTGCCCATGCCCAGCTTTGGTCACCAGTGTGCCAGTAAGTGAGGTACTGATGAACTCTAGGTGAATGTGCCCGGCACATTTTCTCCTCTTTCTTGGTACTGCANAAGGACTGCTGCAGTACAATAGCTACTGTGATAAATCTAGGTTCATCTCACTTAATATTTAGCAGAATCTAATAAAGAAAACTTATATCAATGCACTTTGCAAAAAATGCATGAGTAGTACTATTTACAACTTACAGCTAGGGGAATTGAGAGGCAAAGAAAAAACATTCCAAAGGAGGCCCTTCATTTCCACTCCCCAAATGGAGACCTTTAGGACTTGGTGTTTACAACTTACAGGGACTTGTAACTCCAGATGAAAACAATGACAAATTATAACATTCAAAGCAGGAATACCCCAAGCACTTTAGCTAGGATGTATAAAATCATCCACTTCTTCAGACTTGTATTGCTCTTGAAGTCCTGCTTAGTTCTCTGGAAATCTCAGACCTGTGAATATGGGTGAAGCACTTGGTAGCAGTTGCTTGTTACACGATATTGTTGGAAATGGAGCTTCTGCAGAGCTCGGAAAACTGATCAAAAAAATTCCCCCAAAACCAGGCTATATAGGATGCTGGCTTGATTAGTAAAATGTTTCATATGATGAGTGGAGGGAAAAGTGGTTAATGTAAAGTTTGATACATTGGGAGATACAAAGAAAGACATCATTCCTAAGGACAGAAATTCTGTTTGCTCTCAAGACATTGTGAATCTCTGCTTTATAGTGTTTTTTTACCAGTCTTAGTTGTTCATGATCTATTGAGCCCTAAAATTGTATCACTTTGATGAAAGCCTTATGCATTTCCTTATTCTGAAGTTCTGACTCATTTAGGTGATTTGGAGACAGAACGGTAACAGAGATAAAACAACAGGACCACTTCAGAGCACACTTAAGTCACTGTGAGAACTCTCAAGTCCAAGGAAAATATATCTGTTCATAAGGAACTCCAGAAATGGGGACAGTAAGAGAAACAGGCATGTGCACTACTACTACTACTAGATCCTGGGCTTTTAGTGTAGACTTTTGTCTTGTTTTGCCCACTTTGTAGCAAATGAGCTCTTAGTTTTGTCTGAGGAAAAAAAATAGCTAGCAGGAATCTGAAGAACAGAATCAAAGTAATTATGTCTAGAGCTAGGCAAAATGTGGCACAGTTCAGTAAGAGCAGAGTAGATGATAGGATTTTTTAGATGGTGGAAAAAAAGCTTTGGAACACAAAACCCAGATATTTTACAACAAATGAAAACCAAAATCAGCTCACCAAAATAATCAGAACCAAGAGTCTGATGTAATTTTATCAAAAAACAGTAACATCTTGCTTATGTGTATGATGAATAAAATCCACTAGTAGTACAGGTGCAGGCAAGCCTTCAGAGAGAGACTCTGAGAAAAAGAAATGGAGTATGACATTCCCGGAGTAAATATGGTGTGTGTGGGGAAGAACTTCAGTTGCCGGCCCCATCGAGTCCTAACAAAAGGAATGTGAGAGCTGTTCCCAAGGTGAAAGAAGACAGGCTGAACAATGCGGCTAATGGGATCACACTGAGCTAATGGGATCACCACGACTTGTTTTACTTCTTTTGGTGCATGTCAAAACTCTGATGTGTTTTAAAATACATTCTACAGCAGTAGGCTAAATCTCGAGGCATTTTGGAGAGAATTTACATATCTACAGGTTTTGAGCCTTGTGTGGCAAGAGTCTATGGGGTAAAAACACTTCAAGTTCAGAAAATGGCAAATTGTAAGAGCAGATTCTCTCTTACAATTAAAAAAACCCACCAAAAAACCAGAAGGCTCAAACATGTTAGTATCTTATTAAAAAGGCATTTAATGCTGCTGTTCTCACATAAATCTGCAGAGTTTACAGACACCTCACACTTCCACAAGCCTCAGTTGCTATCTTTCACAAACCAGGTTCAGACAAGGGAATAAACCCACCCACACCATAGCACCCAACTATACTATCACACATTTAGATTTGGCAAGTACTGACAACACTTGGGAATACTTTCAGTAATATTACTGATTTCTAAAGCTCTGAAAATTTGCTTAATGCTCTTGATTATGGTATCCTGAAAGTATTCTTGAATTATCCTTAGTCAACACATACGGATTTTAAAATAAAATTGTACCAGTCAAAATGATCCAGCTTTGGCACCTACAGTTAAACTATTGCTCCAGAAAATTACTAGTTTTTCAAAGGGGCACTTGTGGGTCCCTTCCCAGCTCTCTACATGCAAACTCAGGTGTCCAAATTTACATATATGAGACTGAAAATTTGGGCTGCGCTATTTAACAGGGAGATCTGCTGGGAGGTCTCTTGTAACAAGATTTTTTTAAAGCCTCATATTTATTGGACAGATACTGGCCCAATTCCAATCCACAACTGCAAATCTAAAGAAACAGCTCAGAGCAAACCAGCAGCCTTATTAGCCTTTAAAGATTTCATTTTCAAGAACTCAAGAGCCTTTATTGACTAATGAAAGGTTGGGTCCCCAAGCCCACAGACTGATGTTGCTTGGAACATATTTTAATCATTTTGGAGTGCTAGCAGCCATCTGTCTAAAGAGCTTTGATCACATAAATGCACCCTGAACTGCAGCTCCTTCCGACTCCAAACCCTGTCCAAAAGCCAAAGGGAACGCGCAGGCATGGCAACTTTGAGACAATTCAAAGCCTTGCAATGTGATAAGGCTGCTTTTATTATTTAGCACATCATTAGATTTAATGACACCACAGATAAGAGATACACTAAAAAGATACCATTGTCATCGCCTATCTTATAACAGCAACATCCAACTGTGACTCTGCTTTGTTTCTACCCAACTCTTGTTACTTTCTATGCTATTTTAAAAGAATAGTTAAATGAAACAAAAGGATTTCTTTTCCTGTTGCAAACATCAGAAATAGGAAAAAAAAAGTACCTAAAATAAAATAAAATGAAATTAAATTAGGACTTTGTTTTTTTAATACTTTCCTCCTTAGTAAAAAAAAAAAAAAGACACAAAAGACAAGCAGAGAAATCCCAAATAATCGACTGTATTTTCAGTTTAGACTATTGACTGTTGGGCAGATACTGCTTGCACATACAATCCTACTTTGACCGGCACTGAATACAAATTTACATTGAAAAGAGAGAGATCCTTTACAGTTAGAGCTCTTAACACTGTAACATTTACAAACAACTTTTACATAATTCCCATTATTATTCCCTATTTTTGAAACAATTTGACCACCTCAAAGCTTATTTTGTGGTGATCAGTATTTTTTTGTTATGGTGTCTCATGAATGGTACAGACACATGCTATTGACTATGAAAGCTTGGAAGCAGTAACAGTGTCAGGTATGAAGAAAATCTATTTTAATTATCAGAGTCAAGAAATTGCTCTCAAAAATCAAAGCAGAAACCCTAAAAGAGTGGTAAAAACTGCATAAAAATACCTCTCTCCATGACAGGAGACACACAGTGGCGGAACCTGTGTGACAGAGCATGACTTTATTTGCTCCAGATAGCAGCCTCAGCAAGTTCAACCCTGACATTACAGTGCTTGCAGGTTTCTCTTCATTTTGCAATCTCGTTCTTGGCTCTCTTCCTCAGGACATTAGCCACCAGTAACCAGGAGAAACTTCTAGTGTTACTAAAAAAACCCTTTTAGTGTTACTAAAAGTTTTAGTGGCATAATAATATACTTTTCAATTCACTAATTGTCATACCAAGTGTGGCTAACAAGCAGTGTGAAGAAGGTGAAATAAATAAAAAAACAAACAAAAAATAATAAACGCCGCACTTCCTTGTCATTCATGGAAACATTTTCAGGAGGCCATTCTGTAATGCTGATACAGCATAGATTAAGAGAAAAGAAGAAAAAACCATAACATGAAATGGCTCAGGTATTGGAAGAGCTTCTCTAAACTCTTTGCTGTCAAAGAAGATACAACAGTGATGATTCCGTCAGCGTAGCTCCCTCCCTCTCCTTCTGTGGCTTTTCCTTCTAAACTCAGAGGCATACAAGCTCCTCTGCTGGTGAGACAGCAGCTCCAGACCACTGCTTACGTGCCTTTCTTGGTGGCATTCAGGAAAAAAGACAAATGGCTCTGTGCTAGTTCTCCTTCCTGTCATGACAATGTAAACTGCTGCTTATAAAAGCAAACTATTACTAGTATGTTACACTTTATTCAAATATCTGAGAGACTCAGAACTGAGCAAATCCCAGCAAGCCTACTTATTCCATGGAAAACTGTGGCTGAAACTTCTAAGCTGGTCTCTACTCTCCTAAAAAGGACAGCTTTCACACCTGTGCTGGAAGAACTACCCATACCAGATGAGTAACATATAATTATGGAATGCTGGAAACAAGTGAGAAACCTTCCAAAACACAAGACCTCTATCACATTAGTCAGAAAAGCAGTTGGTGAATGGGAAGTTAAAATGGAAAATTTTCCAGTAAAAGGCATCAGCATGACATGCATGTATCAATTTAACAAAAGCTCTAAGTTTAGACAGGAATTGAATAAAGAAAATACCTTACTCTCAACTTCTCTCTTTGTAAACAAAAGAGGTGGACAGTCTTGTGTTCTGTGTTCTGTGACAGGCAGAGGACTTCTTCTGCCACCTGCATTCTTAGATACTTCCTAACATTTTTCCACTGTGAGCAGTGCTAAGTGCAGAGTAAGAAAAGCAATGTTATGTCTAGCACTGACTGAAAATTGCTCATGTAGAAAGCCTTCTGTTTTTTATTAGGAAATGTAAATTCCATCACACAAAAAAATATGCTGTCTTCCTGTGGCACATTTCTAAGTGAAAAGTTTTCTTTCACCTTAGTATTTCAAACTGAAATGCCATTTTGTTTCAGATATTCAGCCGAAGAGAACCGAACTGAAACACATCAAAGTCATGATTTTTTGAAATTTTTGAATTGACATTTTAACATAAAAACATGTCCTGTGAAAAACCAAAAAAATATGAAATGGCATTTTAAGTCCTCCTGACAATCTTATTACTTTATTTCTAAATATCATATTAATAACAAAAGAATTCCCTTTCATACAATATTTATAGGGCAAGCCAAATTCTTCTTTTACATTTTTAGATTTTTTTTTCCTAACTTCTCATGGGAAAAATCTGTCTTCCAAATAGTTCTTCTTACACACACGATTTTCCTGTGTTTCTTTAACTTGCTCTAGAGAGGGCTGCTTCTTATTCTGTATCTGTTTTCCTTCTCTCATTTTAAAGCAAGAGTACCTGCATTTTCATAGTCTCTGAAGGTGTTATGGAAAAGGGTAAAACTTCTTATTCCATTTATACAAATAAAGCAGCTGAAGCAGAGTTTAGTGATGTGATTCATCTATATTCATCTAGCATTTCAACATTTCAATGGTAGAATCAGAATATGTAGCCTTTGGCCACACATCCTTTCTACCAGATAACAGATTTCATGATCCTGCATATGCTTTTTATAGAGTCTCCAATTTTGATTTTGTGTATTCTTTCATTGTATAGAATATACATTCACTTTAGTGATCTCATCATCCTGATTTTTACAAGTATTTCTACAGGAGTTTCATACTTTGTATTGCTATCTACTCTAAACTACCAGTACCAGTCAGTGGGTTGATTGCAGGTAGTCCTTCCAGAGACTTTAAACCTTCCAAGATCTCAATTTTATTATGCTTTAATGACTTTGAAAAATGGTTCCTAGACATCTCTAACTATGTGCTTATTTTAAAAAGCACAGAACAAAGCTACACCTCCTAGACTTTTCAGTTCACTGAGAAACCAAGAAAGTCATAACACAGAATCATATAGAGCAGAGGTAAAAAAGGTGAAGGAATCAGCCAGGCAAGGGACAGCTGTGAACAGAATGCCAGCAGGGCCCTGTATACAGAGTCGTGAGACCATATCAGCATCCAATGGCAAGGAATTCCTTTCTGTCAAGAAAATTGTTGCTATTAGAGAAGAACAGAAACTCATGTGAAAAGGCCCATCCCAGCAAAAGCGATAAAGTAAATGTTGTTTTAGTTCACATTACCCCATGACAGCAAATAAGCAGAGAAGTCGGCTCAAGTCGGGTGCAATACAGTATAAGGACCCGTGGAGTACTTCCAGCCTTGACGTACTTGGCAAAAAAGTGACTGCTTGGTCCTCAACAAATTTGAAAAACTTAAGAAACTCTGCCACTATAACACTCAGTAACAGAAGTAGTAGTGGAATTACCATAGTGCATGGTGCAAATTAAAACTGCATCACAGAGTGTGTTAGGCATTTCACTCCATATTCATACTGCTTCCCCAGACCTGCTGCTTAGTGTTACTGTTGGCAAGGCACCTCTGAAGGCCAAGAGCCAGACCCTGGAAACATTAGGCACAAAGATTTCATCAAGTGTAGGTCAGTCCAATCCAACAGCAGCACAAGGCAATTTAAGTGTTCAACATTCTGGTTGCAGGGATGGCATGAGGTGGCTTGTTACTCCATCAGGTGCCTTGGATTTTTGACAGTTCAGTGCTTCCTCTCCCTCAAAGTTTTCATAAATCACTAAAGCTGAGTTGGAAATTGTTCTTCCTGCTAATTTTTTTTTTTTCCCCAGTGAGATAGGAAAACTTTCAAAGTCATGTCAGGGCAAGAAGCAAAACATTAAAAAGTAATTTTTTTTGTGCGCTTCTTAATGAATAAGAGACATAGAAAGCTTGAAGAGCACACTGATGGCTAAAATATTTAATTGGAGGGCAAAAAAAGCCCATAAAAGGTTCAGATGCTGCTTTGCCTTTTCATTGCCTGCCAAACTGCCACTGTAAGCACCAAGCCTACGGTATATACTTGAGTTTCTCTCCATCCATTTTTTTTTTGCAAATGGTCAAATACTAATTGGAGAAGAGATGTGAGTCTGGTCTGCCATGCTCCCAAGAAATTTTTCTATCCACAGATTTATTTCTGAAGTCAGTCTCTCTGACTATATTATTGTTAGAAAGTTGAACAAATGCAGAAAGTGAGACAATAACCAATTCCAAGTGTGGAAATGGGGCAGGGACAGGAGGATAATAAGTTCAATAAAGTGTGAAATACACAAGGATAACAAGAGAGGGCTCTGCTTTTACTGCTCACCTGCACCAAGCCACTGAGAAATACAGCCATTTCAGTAGCACCAGTAAAACTTCATGCAGCTGCTTTTCAATGCAGAGCAGCCTTCCCCCCTTTGGCTGTCTGATCCAGTTCAGAAACAGCCCCCAAACCTTGGACTTCCGTCTCGTGTAACACTAACAAGAGCAGTGATTGCACAAGCATTGAAGTGACAAAGGAAAGAAGTCACAGGGAGACATACAGGTTTACTAGTGAGAAAATGCTTATGAGACTAGAGAGTGAGAAAGACTCACCTAAAATCCCAAATCTTCTGGGCTGCAGCACCTCACTGGAAAGTGGCACAAAACAGAGGAGGAGAAGACTGAACACATAGATTCCAAATCCCAGGTCCAAATTATCAGGGTGTTGGCTCCCCTCACCCCCACAAATTGACTAAAAATTCACTGAAACCTCCATGGGTTGCTGAGAGATGTGGTTTTAACTAATTTGATTTAAAGAAAGCAGTGTTTCTCCACCCCAATTTCCTGTTAATTTTAACACTCAGTTCAATAAACAAACAGAAAGACAGTCCCTGCGTTTTGTTTTGTTATCACAGAAGACAAACAAAATCCTTAGTATTCCCTTACAGAGTAATTGCTTTCTATATGTTTGGCTGCATCAAACTGGAGCAGGTTAGCTTCCTCCAAAACATGCATTACACGGTCTCCCACTGCATATGAAAGCCCCTCATCTCTTTGGTATAAAAAAGAACCTCTTCTGTTCCTGTAAGTGGGAAATCTAATTAGCTCAAGGTTTATTTTTAATGTCAGGTATCTGAAACTCTCTGATAAAATAGAAGTCAGTGCTACAAGGACAAAGAATATTTAAAACACAACTACTGTCTTCTCCATGATCTCCCTGAAACTGCTCTGCAAAAAGAACAGTGTGGTTTACAGTGGTACCATTACTTGGTCATTCTTAATGACTGTAATTACACCATTTTATGTCTAAAGCAACTACTACTGAAACAATGACAGTAACTGCCAGAACAGAAGCAAGCAGACAGGATGAAAAGAGCAGGAAAATGAGTCAACGGCCATAACTGAAAAAGTGAGATAAAAAAAAAAAACAGGTATGAAAAGACCAGTTCTCTGAGGTAAACTGCTGGGACAGGTGCTCAAGGTAGTCTGCTATTGTTTTAGAGGAAGGACTGATATCACCACTCTGCATTAGTGGTTGCAACTTCACTAATCCCACTGTAAATGGGTTCCAGTTCATTTGGGTTGGGAAACTGGATGTTAGAGCAGCCCAATCTTCTGCTACATATTGTGCTCCCCTGAGGGAAATCTAGACTGAGAGAACTCTGAAGAAGACTGAGAGATGGCAGAACAAACAGGCTGAAATATTTGAGCAGAGGTCAGAGTACAGGAATCTGACTATTTAGGCTACTTATTGTATTCTGACTTACTACTGCAGTGGCTGTGAAGATGAATATTGACTTGTTAGGTAGAAATAATTAATAGTTTTTAATAGCCCTTAAAACTGTAATGAGAGCAACATTCTAACAGCAAGAATTACACCATTCCATATCTATACACAGAGTCCATGGAGCATGGTTGAAATGGCACCGAGTATTATATTCCATAACAACAGTCATGAAACTATAGAATGGAAGTAAATTAAACACACACAACTGTATCCAAAGCTTGAATAAAAAAGTCTTTTTATCCAGGACTAGAAGTAAAGGCTTACAAAATATCTTTATCTATTTCTCCTGCTACAGGGTGATTCAGTTCTGTAATTAAAATGAAAATACAGTTTGTCCCTGTGCCTATAAGTTCTTCATTTGGGGGAATAATAAAAAACCTTCTTGATTTCCTACTTTCACGCCTATCAATCTCAGTCTTTAAAAAAAATGAACCTCCGTGTCATTTTACTTTGTGGGGAAAACAAACGGACTTCATAAAACCAACTGCTATTTAGACCATTTGCTTGTGCCACTTAAACATGAATTACAAGTATTCCAATTGAAGACATGTAAGCATTGAAACCTGTAGATTTAAATTCTGTTAAATATCTTCATTACTTTTTAACTTATAAAGTGCTACAACTGGTTAGAAAGCAAGAAAACTTCTGGCATAGCATGCAGAGAAGCTACCCATATTAACTGAAAGTTTGAATCTAAAAACATTTCAGGTAATTGTACTTGTTGGTACAAGGAGCCTTACTGAAGTTATTCTTCTATTTCATTGTTGAGAACCATCACATAACCATAAAATAAGCTATCTTTTTCTCCCATGCTCACCATAACTTACAGATTGCAATTACTTTGCAACATTATACTTCTTTTGATTGGGATACAGTTAATTTTCTTCATATTAGTTGGTATGGGGCTACATTTTGGATCTGTGTTGAAAAAAAGTGTTGCTAACACATGAATGTTTCAGTTATTCCTGAGCAGGGCTCACAGGGAGTCAAGTCGTTTTTTGCTTTTCACACCACTCCAGCAGTGAGGAGGCAGCGGATGTCCAAGAAGTTGGATAGAGACACAGCTGGAACAGCTGACTCCAACTGACCAAAGGCATATCCCATACCATATGGTGTCACACTCAGCATATAAATCTAGGGGAAGAAGAAACCTAATAATAAAATTGGACAGATCACATAACTGAAAAATATGCATATAAAAAACTTGTGATGATATTCAAACAACAGAGGTATGTGAGAAGGAGGTAGTGGCATTAACACTCCATTGTACTTCAAAACTGGTTATTTGGATATACCCTTCTTTGGTCACTGAGGATCTTATGATTTGCATTAATCTCTAGCTTAAAGAGCATTGTGTTGAAACAATTGTATTGGTAAGCTAGAAACTCTATGCTATTCTTAATTGTTATGCCAATTTTATTTTCTGGTATGTATTTTTGAGTTAGCATCCAGAAAACCCAATTTTCTTTTTGAAACTTGACACAGAGACAACACAAGAACAAACAGAAGCACAGAACTTGGCAAACTATTTGTAGCCAGCTTCTTTCTTGTTCCTTATGTATCTGAATTAGATTCCTCCTCTTTTTAAATTCCATTTCACTTCTCTGTCCCTTCTAAAGAAGACTGAAATTGTTCTGGGATATGCTTCCTTTTTAGAAAGTCAAAATTTAGAGGGAAATCAGTGTTTCCTCATTATCTCTGCAAAAGCTCATTTTAATTTTGGTTTAGGCTATTTTGGCTTTCCATGAAGCTCCATTTTCAGTTACTATTGGCTTTTCATTTCACCTGAAAAGAAGTGTGGTTTACAACACAGACTTCTTTCACAGTTGGAGGGAAAAAGAAAAAAAAAGAACGTCTTCAAACAGTAGAAGCTACCAGATCAGAGAACTGAAGAATAATGAGGTTGGAAGTGACCACTGGCAGTCTCCAGCCCAACCCAACTTCTTCTCAAAGTGATATCAATATGAGATCACATCATGTTGCTCATGACTTTATCATGTTAGATACTGGAAATCTCCAAGGATGGAGATGGTAAAACCTCTCTGGCAACCTGTTCCAATGATGGGCAGCCCCCGTGATGAAAAAGTTTTCCATTGTAACCTGTCTGAAACTCTTTGTTTTAATTCAAGTCAGTTGTTTCTCACCCTGTTGTCATGGAGCACTGTGAAGAGGCCGCCCTTCTTGACAACCTCTGCACAGACTCTGTCAGGCTGCCATTAGGTCTCCCTGGAGCCAACAAAGAAAGGAATATTTTTTCTTTCCCAGGCTGTACAAGAGCAGTACCCTTGGTCTCTCTTTACATTGCAAATGCTATGGCTTCCTGACCGTACCAGTTGCCCTCTGTCAAACTTGCTCCAATTTATAGATGTCTTACTTTTACTGTGGACCCATAACTGGATGCAGTATTCTAGATACCAAAAATACTGCATCTGGGGAAAATAAAAAGGGACTTTTTTTTTCCCCCTGACAGTCTCCACTTGTTTCCCTCCTTTAGGCACATCTGTGTGTACTTACTTTACACATACAGATATTCTGGACCTAAGTATCTCTCCCCTGATTTTGTATGATGAAATGATACTTTTTTTTCCCTGGATTATACAGTTAGTGAAAGTCAGATTGGTATAAAAATGCACATTTTAATGACATTGTTTACACAAGTATGCATCCAAAATAGTTAATATATGTACACAGTCATTACTTCTGTGCCCAAATCCTTCAAATGCTATTGTGTGCCAAGGCACAAGTACAAGCGATGTAGGTACGCTTTAACGAGAGCCTCTCGTTTTTTTGGTTTCCTTCATTGCTGTTGGGTTTTTTGTTTTATTTTGTCTGTTTATTTCTTTTTGTTTTCTTAAATTTGCTCCTTAAGTTAAACGATGATGTAGTGTCCTGGTTCTGGCCAGGATAGGGTTAGTTTTTGCAGTAGCCAGGAGGGGGCATGGCTATGACCCAAAGGATGTTCTATGCCACTTCACGACATTTTCCAGTGGGAGGTAGAAGGGGTTCCTTCCCATCGGGATAGCGTGGCTGTGGTTGGGTTGGGGTGAGAACTGTGCATGTGAATCACTCTCTCTTTTGTACACTTTGGTTATTAATATTGTAGCTGTTACTGTTCATTTTCCTGTCTCATTGCTGTTTCCAGTAAATTATTTTTATCTCAACTCCTGATCTTTACCTTTTGTGCCTCCAATTCTCTTTTCCATCCTATTGCAGGGGAAGCGGGAGGGAGAAGGGGGGAATGAGCAAGTGGCATGTGGTTTGAAGAGTCTCAGCAGGAGCATTAAGCTAGAGAGTACCATTCCTAAACCACAACTCATAGAAATCTCAGTTAAAAAAAGGAGAAAAAGAATAAAGTAGGAGCAATGCTTTTTGTAAGGCCAGGGAAGACCTAGGGGCAAAACAAGAAGTCACCAAATGAGGCAAAATTCTTAAGCCCCTGTCATGCTGGGGCTTAAGACAGAAAGTGTAAGAATCTGGCAAAGACATGAGAGAACAGTAGGTGAAGGGAATGTGCATCTGGCATTGTCACATTGCAGCTTTACAGTTTAGATGAAGATTGGAGCATGTGTGGAAGCCTATATTTTGCTGACTGGGGAATTCTGAAATTCAAAAAAGAGAAGTAACTCCATAACTCCAGGGAATGCAGTCTTGAACAGTAAATCATACAGCTAACTCACTTGGATCAAAGCAGCAAGCTTCCACCTCAGTCCAAAACAGACTCTAAAAACACTCTAAGTGCTGATTCTAGACTACCATAGCATGGCAAGCACTGTGAGGAAACAAGAAGACCCAGCAGATATCTATACATGTGTCCCTTCCACATACAAAACAGAGTGCAAATTTTCATTCATTTGGGATGTCTTGGGAAACGCACTGTCTACTTCGTCATTCATAATTACTGTGGCCATCCCATCCTTGCCCTGGTACAGTCCCCAAAGCGTTATGCACATGTGACATATATTCTTTTCTGTCTCATTTGGCATATGTTTGAAGTACTGTCACACTGTTGGATGATAAGGGCTGCAGATGTTCATGTAACTTATAGGAAACTGTAACCAAAATGTTAAGAAGTTCATAAGAATCTTCATAATGGTGCAATTAATTTCTAATCAAGTCAATAGATAGGCCTGAGACATCAAATGTTGCTGCTTATGCACTTATAGGAGTCCTTGTTGCCTTTTACAACCTTTGCAGGTTCATCTCCAGGTGGCCTGTGGCTTTTAAGTCATGTCTTTAGATGCTTAAGACAATGTTTCCATACAGAGAGTTTGTGAAATCTCCATACTTAAAGACATTCAAAACCCCGCTGGACATGGTCCTGGGCAACCAGGTCTCAGTGGTCCTGCTTGAGCAGAGGTTGGACAAGATGACTTCCAGAGGTCCCTGCCAACCTCAGTCAGTCACTCTGTGGGCTCACTTCAGAACACATTAGCCACTAGAACAGTGAGGTAGGTAGGAGATAAAATCTTCTACTTCAGACATTGTAATCTGTATAAATCAGTAGTGATAAAATACTTCTTGCCCCAGGGGATAATCAGGTGAGCATTTCCACACCTTATGGATAGATTTTGCAAATGCCATCAGCCAACTTATAGTGAAATTTTGAGTGTTCAAGTTAATAGCCATAAGTTAATAACATGGTACACTCTAATGCTGATTCCTGCAAGTCATTATTGTTTATATTTCTGGGATTTAAAGCATTTACACAAGTAAATGGCTGTTGCTGCCTACTATTCTTGTTAAACATTGTATGTTAGTGCAAACTTTATAGGCTATGCCAAAAATACAACTCAAGAATCAGTGAAAAGTCTCCCACAAAGTGCACAGACCAACACAAGCAAACCCTTAATTTCTGAAATATCAATTTAAAAAATTGCATTTCAGTTTTTAAATTATTAACAAAAAACCAAACCAAAAACCATGTAAATGAGTAATAAGGGCACTACAATAAATTCTTTCTAGCTTGGTAAATCATACCATAATTTGTGCACACACTAAATGCCTACCAAATTCGTTAAATGCAATAATCACAAATTGCTTGGGGTTTCTATTCACTATTAACAGGCTTTAAATAAATGCCTATGAGATTTAGGAACAAAAGTTGTTTTTGAAACTTCCCTCCAAGGTTTTAATAAACTTAATGAGAAGGGGAAACTTGAAAAACCTCTAGAAACCCGAGTATTTTTCACTTTTGAATGCTGAAACACTAAAAACATACACAGTTCTGCTATTGCAAATGCTTTTTAGACATAAATAACTAGTCCTCTTTATTTCCAATGAGTATAGTATTCACACTATATTTATTATTTACCTCTGTAGCCCACATCCCTCATCACAGACATTCAGCCTTCAGATTCACAATTTTCTGCTGTGTTGATGCCAATTCTCCTGCCTTTAACCTGCTGGCAGCTCTGTATCCCCTCTCACACAGGAGGTCAGGATGAAATGAGAGCTGTAACCCAACATCACTCCATAAAACAACCTAACTCCTTCACTGGACCACACAGAGGTTTTCCTTAGGGACTAAAACCCACTGATCCATGCAAATGTTCAGTGCAGCCCACCTAAATTAATGAGAATTCTACATACTGCTACACAACATAAGGAATTAAAAGGCACATATATTGGCGTTGAAAAAGTAAACATTCTTTTAGAATTACAGATTTTATTATTTTAAAATCTATATTGACTAAGTAAGGTATGTGCAAACAATCAGGGAAGAAACAAGCATTTATGCAATCTGGTTCTTTTGTCCATGTGTTTTTAAGCAATCACATTGCCATAGCACAGCTTTTTAGTGTGAAAATCAACCATCACCAACTTTTCACTTCCCTTAGAAGAAACTAATACAAAAATTCAGGCTATAAGAAAGGGACTCCTATTTCAAAGAGACGGTTGGTGAGCAGTAAAGCAGAAATGCAGGCTTTGATTCATTGATGTATTCACATTTTCCCAACAAATACCTATTTGATAAGGCCATTTCCTCAGTCAGACATCATACAGAAAATTTCCCCTGTGAGTCACTCATTCATATTAGAATCAATCATTTTACCTGTAATAAACACGCAATGTTTGGATTTCGTCTTCTAGTTTTTTGCACTGTTGAAGAGCAGCTTCTTTTCCTTGTTGCAAAGCTATCAATTCTTCCTGTGAAATGATAAACAACCGATAACCAATTTATTCAAAATATCCATACTTTTTGGAAAACATATCAATCTGTACAATCATTTCAACCATTATAATTGCACACATAGAGTTATACTGCGCTTTAACCCCAGCCAGGAACTAAGTACCATGCAGCTGCTTGGTCACCTCCCCTTCCTTCCACTGATGGCATGGTGAGGAGAATAAGGAAAGAAAAGAAAATCAAACTTGTTAATTGAGATAAGAACAGTTAAATAATTGAAACAAAGGAAATGATAATAATAATAATAGTGATACTAATACGAGTAATTGTAATAAAAAGGAGAGGGAAAGAGGGAGATAAATCCCAAGACAGACAGTGATGGCATGATACAACTGTTCGCCACCTGCTGACTAATGCAAAGCCTGTCCCTGAGCTGTGATCACACTCTTTCCTGGTAACTCCCCCCATTTTATATACCGGGCGTGATGTTCTATCAGACAGAATGTCCCTTTGGCCACTTTGGTCAGTTGTCCTGACCATGCTCCCTCCCAGCTTTTTGTGTACCGTCTCACTGCCAGTGCGGGAAACACTGAAAGTCCTTGACTTGGGGTAAGCACCACTTAGCAACATCTAAAACATCAGTCTTCAACACTATTTGCATACTGAATCTAAAACAGAGCACCACATCAGCTACCAGGAAAAAAACAAGCACTATCCCAGCCTATATAATTATTTTGAAATATTCTTTATTTTTCGAGCATTGAAATTGTTTCTCAGGTTTTTTTCCCTTACAGAATTTTGAATGGCTTCTCCCATGTATATAGTAAGTTTTTTGAATACCTCAGGTTAGAACTCTTCAGTTCAGCCAAGTGGTTATCAGCAAACATATTTCATATGATATATATGTGTTGCTATACCTCAAAACTATTGCCCAACATATAGAAAGTGAAGCAAGGCCCTTGGCTATGAACTACTGACACATGGCTTCCTGGTTGTTAAGGGCAGTTCCCATGGTGGCAGCCCCTGGCTGATGTTAGCAGCAGAAGAGCTGCTGGATAACCAGGATCCTGAGCAGTGGTAGGCAATGAGCCAGAAGCGACTGGCACCGACAGCACATTCTGGGATCTGGGTGCATTCTCACCCAGGATCTGGTTTATAGTGGGGCGAGGGGAATCCCTGAGCAATCACTGTCATCTCCCATCTGTGAACCCCACCAGATACTCTCCCTCCCATCCTTGATTCAAACTGAAAGGAGTGTGACTCATGGCTATAATGGAAATTGCAGCATGTGGCTTGTAAGTCAGGAAGGTAGCTAGCCAGCCCCAACAGGCCTTACAGTTAAAGAGGAGGCAGGAAGAAATAAGTATCCATGCATATTTAATATGGGTCTATAGCTTAATCACCATTAATTTTAAAAGTCCAGTTTCAATAGCACTGCAGGACTGCCTTGAGGGCCAAGGTATCATATAAATTATTTTTAAATCAGTGGATGATTTATTGTTGTAACAACAAATAAGATCAGGCTACCACAGCAATTCCTTGACACATGAGCCTTAGCACTGGGCTGTTTTCCAATGTTTTTAATTCATAGTGTAAGTTATTAATTGTACAAATTGTAAGGCCCTTAACCAAGAGGCACATGCGTGAGAAATGCCAACTGTGGATTCTGCCAACTCTTCAGGACAGTGTTGCAGAAAAGTTTCTTGGTAAATTAAAGACCTGTTATATGAGCTACAAACCCATGAAGGGAAATGCACATAGTTCAGCCTCTAAGTCTGCCAAACTCACTGTATAATCATGAACAGCTTTGCCTGTATGTCTCAAAATCTCTCTCCTAAAACAGGGCTCTCACTTGCTTCTGTTTCCTGTTTGTCTCTTAAGACTGTAAGTCTTCAAGGCAGGTGTTTTACTGTTTACTGTCAACTCCCAATCATCTATGGGCAATTCACTCTGCTGGTTGATTAATCATGTCCTGGATACTTGGCTGATTCCTGGCAAATTTTATTGAACACTGCATTGCACAAATGCAGCTACAGAAGCAGTCTCTGAACCGTGCTGCTTAGTGGGTCATGTTGCACCCAGGTTTTTTGCACTGCCCAGGTACAGGACCCACTGCTGTAATTGCTACTGTGAGAGACATCCATAAAATCTTAACAGGAAGTTCCCTGGTGAATAAAAACTTTCTTACTATATAGGGGGCATTCCTTCAGCTTTAAAAGCAGAAAACGTTAATGTTTAACATCTGAGTGACAGTGGTTTTGAGCTTCTGATACTGAAAACAATGTACTGGATGCTGGCAAGCCGTAACTTCTGTCAGCAAGAGGTTAAAATCCTCTGCAGGTGAGCCTCTTGCCTGGTGTAGCTTGCTGCCTTGCAAGCAGAACTCACAGAACACAAATGTTAGCCAAACCAAGCTATTTTCTGTAATTATACTGTTCTGTAGGTGAAACAACATTCTTAAAAATTGGAAAACATGCTTGAATCAAAGTAGGTGGTTTGTTCTAGAGGCCAGTAATTAACATCCTTGCCAATTTTCAGTGTACTGTGAAGTGTGATTGAAATGGTAGACTGGAAGGAAATGTTTGCAGCTGACACACCTACTCAGAGAGATTAACGGCTAGTCTCTTTGGAGAACTATCATAAAAAATACACCTAATGTTCCACTTGCCTTTCAGGACAAGAGTCAGATGCACTAGAGTCTTAAAACTATTATTCATGTCAGTTTTTCAGCAGAAAAAATGGTACTGATTTGACTGGGTTTGCATCTGGATTTGTACCAATAAAAATAACAGCAGAATCAGGTTCTTTGGATTAAAAAAAAACCCCAACAAATTCAAGAGCTACAAAAAGTGAAGGGAAGAAATATAGACTTTTGTTAGCCTCCTCAGTAATTTCTAGTAGAGTTGATACCAGGAAGCTTCATTAGACCAACAAAAATCCAAGCACGAGAGTCTCTGTGCACGGCATGCAGCCAAACGACAAAATGACCCATTGTTCACAGGTCTGAAGGGTGGTAAACACAAAAAAATGAGTCAAATATGCTCCCAAGGCAGAGATGTCTTCCTTCATTAGAAGAAGGAAAGCAAAACAGTGCCCATCACAAAATTAAATTGTTAACTAAAATAATGGCATCTGTTCTACTATAAAGAATTTGGAAGACCTCTAAATGTGTATTGAAATCCATCCACAGTGTATATGGCAAAAATCCCGCATGAGCTCACCTCTAGTAATAACAATAGCTGCTTGAGAACTTTTTAACAAAATATTGTTCCTCTGGAAAGTGTCAGGCTGTGGAAATCAGAACTTTTCACAGAAATTGATTTGTTTTGATTAAATTGTTTTGGAAGGTAGGGTAAAGAAGAAGCAAGAAGAAAAAGAATTACACTCATGATCCTCTGGTGGTGGTTTCCCCTAAAAAGGTCACTTTAGAGGTGAGCTTGGTCACCTTTCAGTAAAGGTGTCACTCTCAGCAAAGTTCCTGTTTAACCCTGAAAGGGTGTTCTGATCACTAAGATACTGTGAAAAATATTTCTGAAGATTTTGTTTTGTCCAGAAGTTATCACACTTTCATATTTGGTTTAATGTGGATAGATCCTTTCCCATTCTCTGTCCCCCTTCTACCTTCCTGCAAAGGAGAATTGTTGTTTCTTTACTTTCCCATTTTGCATTTTAGCAGTTATTTGGTGAAAATTTTAATCTTCCAATTAAATATAAAATCTAATTGCTGCCTATCAAACTTAAAATAGCTGATCTCAACTAAAGAAAATCTCAGTACTGATCTTTTTGCTGTTGCTTTTGCTTCAAAACATTTAAAGGAACAACGTTATGTGTTTTCTTACCACAAAGTCTGGAAAACGTAAGACTTAAGCAAAGGAAAACAGAGGGTAAAACTAGTTCTATCTTTTCCTAACTCCTCTAGGGCAAACATGAGCATCCTCAACTCTAAACTAAATTGAAGGAGGTAAGAACACACAGCATCCTATGCTGTCAGGTTCTATTTGGAACCTCACCTCTGTGTGAGAGACGGCTTTTGTAAGACTTTTCAATATCCAACAGAAGGGAAAAAATCCAATTAACTTGATTAATAAAGTTTCATAGCTTTGTTTGTAATTGATTTATTTTCTCAAGCATTTATAGACAGCATACATATTCCTAAATATATATATTTACAACAAGAATTTATTTTTTCTTTCTGAGATAGGCTAAACAAACAACCTTTTCTGTTACCTCTCACTGAGGAGGCTCTTCATTACCCTGATCAATTTAAACACATCTCTCCTTAGTACTCTATACTAATGCCAGTGGAAACTTCTTTACCTGACACATTCTTGCACTCTTTTTGCTCTCAGTCACCCTCCAGCCTGTTCTCCTGCACACTGGTATTACCCAGTTGAAAGTGGAAACTCTTATTCATCCTGAAAAGATAATACCTTACACTTGGCACCAAAATTCCATCCCACTGCTTTTGTTTTTCCAGTACTTGAGGCCATCCCAATCTTTCTGCAAGACAGCTTGAACCTACTTTGTATTAATAATATCTCCCTGTCTTATTAAAAACAACTCCAGGTCTGTATCGTGAAGGATTTTTGTTGGTACACTGCTGCTCTTCATGCCAAAGGTTCTCGATGACAGCATTAAAGAAAACTGGTTCAGCACCAATGGGTAAGAAAGTGGAGAGAAATTCCACTAGTGAAATCCTTGGACCTTAACATTTCTTCCTTCAAAACTGTTTGCTGCTGTCTTCCTGCTAACTAGTTCCTTATTGCCTTTGACTAATCCCTCATCTCCTTCATGGGTACATGACATTTTGCAGACAGACAGGAGCTAAACGTGCCCATTCTTCTGAACAGGAGATGCTGGATGAACCCAGTTAACAGCAAGCAGCATTTCCCACATTAAGCTTGTGCCTGCTTGTAAAATAACAAAATACACATTCCCCACTGTAATTAATAATTTTCCATATGGCACAACCTATAAGCTTATGTGTCAGGTTATATCAAAAAAGTTTCCTTGTCTAAATAACCAGTTATCATATCAAAGAAGAATTCTTGCATGATCATTCCTGTGTGAAAACTTTACTTCAATTCACTCTTGATGGATCCGTGCTTTAAAAACATTTTCCTTCCAAATCTACTCTGAAGCCTCACAATAAAGACAAACGGGTCTACAGTTGCCAAAACTACATTTTTTGCCCTTCTAAATATAGATGCTGTCCTGCTAATTCCCTGTCATATTACACTGCACACGACCTCTTAAGATTTATTAAAGGACTTTACTATCATTCCTGGAATTTCAGCTGCCAGCTTTTTCAGAACTGGGCATGGAGGCCATCCATTAACCCAATGCAAGTGCAATAATCTATTGAACAGCTACCACATACTCCATTTGCATACATTTATATTTCTTAACCCTTGTCCTCACAGCTGGCAACTTCACTGCCCAATGCTGAAAGAAACAAAAACTGAAATCACACACTTTCAGACCTAATCCAGAATTACCCCCGATCTCCATGCCATTCTCCGACCAGTCGAATATTTCCTCTTTCCTTGTTCTCATTTCAGTTGTTACACTATTGTTTGTTTCAATTTCCTTTCCAGCAGCAAATTTAGCTTAACCTCAGGCAATTTTCATTTGTCTCTATATCTCCTGTTCTAAGACCTAACTTCCTTGCTTAATAAGTATGCTTCTTGTGGACAACTTATTTGTACTTTATTTGTACGGAAATTATATCTGACTCAATTAGAATGGGCACCCTTTCTACCCAGTGCAATTTCCCTTGGCTTGACTGAGATACATATTAATGCACGAGTATTCCTTCACTCAGTAATAGTCACTACCAACATCTTGCTTTCTACTGACACAGGATATTCCTGTGCATTAGAAGAAGGTTGGATGAGAAATCCGAGGTGTCTCCAAGTTAATTTCTACAATTTATGGTCTCAGACATTTATATTTGGTAGAGCTGAAAAGGCGACAAGGGGGAAAATGGCAGTAAGATATCTTTCTGCTCTAGGTCCTACATTATCTGGAGTCTGAAATGGAATCTAGCCTCAAACAGACAACAGTGAATTGCTCCCATTTCTTGTGAAGAAGTATGTTTCTGCTGATATTAGCAGGCTAGCTGGATAGGAAGAGCTTACGTGTCTTCTCAGGGCAGCAGGAGATTTGGAAGGCAAATAAATGTTTCTTTGATTCTGAGTTAGAATGAACACGCAAAAAACCCCCAACTCTGGAAAAAAAATTTAAATAACTGAAGAAATATTTTAATCTTACTCTATTTTAAAGCTTTTACATTTTACACATCATGTCAGTAAGAGAAATACATACTGCCTGATGGAGCAGGTCATGTTGTGACACATATGAGATCCAACTTCTAACCATTCTGTTATTTTTACGTTAGCAGCTGCTACTTAGTGCAGATTACAAGAGCTCATCTTATTTTCTATATCAAAGTGTCAACATATCAAACTGTTTCACCAACAATAGAATTAGGTGGTGCTTTGATCTAGAAAAGAATATAAGCACTTGTCTCATTAATTAGGGGATCAGAGGTTTTCAGGGTCAAGAAAAAGACTCCAGCTACTATGAGAGGACTGAAAATGGCTAGTACTCTAACAACACACTAAGCAATCTCTCTTTTTTTTTTAATCACAGTGTTGAAGTGTCAAATTGTTTTATTACAATACGAAAGGCAACACATTGACCTAGAAAATTGGATAAAATGTTTCAAGTTGCATTTAAATATCAGCTGACCTTGATAATTTCAAAAATTAAAACGTAAATTTAGAACTTACTATTGTAGCTGTTAGAAAATATTGACACATCATGAAATATATCATCAGCAATAGTAAGCCCAAATTTAAAATGTAGAATTTAAGTGCTGTATTTTTGAAGTTAGAAACATAGGTTTCAATATTCACCAAATAAAACTTCTGGGAGATAAACTGAGCTGAAAAAGTTTGGCATAGTAACTGAAATTATTAGAAATTCGTGCAAAGTTGTTTCCCAACACAATTTTCTAACATAAATAGTTTTTCTAAGTCTGTCTGAACTTGGAGTAAATGGAGCAACTGTATTATTGATCCCTGATGGATCTGCACTGCTGGGGAGGATCAGTACAGCTAGAAAAAATACAATGAAGAACCAGCTGAGGGTTATTTGTGTGTGTGAATTTCAGGGTAAGGTGGAAATTGTGAGAAGTCTTAGAGCCTTTAAGTTGCAGCCCTAACGAACCCTCTGCCACAACCACACCTGGGTTGACATACCCTTTGGGCCCAAAGGAAAGGTATCTCAACAGCAAACATGACCTTTATGAGTTTGCAGCAGGATGAAACAATTAGTCATAATATTTTACTCTACAATCTAATACTGCTGTTGGTCCAAATAAATATCTGTAATAAGACTTTTTTTTTTTTTAATAAAAAGTAGTATCTCACTACATTGTGAAGATACACTGGTTTAGATGGAAGTATTTCTAAGGAATGTCAGACAGGATTTCTGATAAGAGAGAGAACTCCTCCCCAGCCATGTGATTAGGTTATTTGTTTAGAATGCAGAAACCTAATGCTGAGTCCCAGCTTCTTGTGCTAATCCACCCTGGGCAGCCTGCTGGACTCCTCCCAGTGAGAATGCTTCCCTCTCCAAAGTCATGTGAATTACCCATGTTTCTGGTGACTATCATTGTCTGTGTTCTCTCCCCAGGACTGAAAAAAATATCTTTGTATTAAGTGGCTAAGTATGTGAAAAGCAGATACAAACAGGGATACATCACGGAAAAGAAGATGAACTCCGGAATTCAGTCATGAAAATGTTTGAGGGTGCCAAACTTGGATCAGGGAGATGAAATAAGGGCTTTCACATACATGATGTGAGAGCATCAACAGTGTCTTTTTGACCTGTATAATTTTCATTTACCTTACAAACAACATATTTATGTTTTTTCTTATTGGAATTAGAAATTTAACCCTATAATCTTCTTTTTAGGCCAAAATGGAATTGTTGTATTCAAGAAGTTTTGTGCTTCATGTCTAGCTTATGTCACCTTCCTCAACACAGCTTTATGCTGTCCCTAATTTAATATTTTAAGGAGTTTTTCAGAAGACTTGTAAAAGATGTCACTATGTGACATTCAGACTCTTGTCTCCACCACAACAAATTCCCCAGTGAGAATACATTATCATACCAGATGACCATTGCTTGCATGGTTGTTAATTTCTAAGAGATCCTGTTGTAACTGGGATGACAGCAACAGGTCACAACAAATACTACACAGATTGTGTGATTAGAAAAAAAAAAATCACCAAATAGCTTTTTACTGCTCTGAGAAAGAAAATGAAAGAATACAATAGCAATTTTGCCAAGACTTAGGTATAACCACATAGGTGTAGATGTAGTTAATTTTACTACAATAAAAGCAAACAATATCATTATGCCTGAGATGTGATGCCTTATTCTTGTACTACATGGTCACACCACATTGGGAAGAAGCTCACTGTACCAGCTGTATTCAACAAGCAGTTTGCTCTTTTACAAGCACATATTAAAGGCAGATTTGCCCAGGGAAGTGGGCTCATCCTCGGAGGTGTTCAAGGTCAAGCTGGATGGAGCTCTGAGCAACCTGGTCTAGTGAAAGGTGTCTCTGCTCAAAGCAGATGGATTGGAATTAGATGACCTTTCCAACCTATAATTCTATAATTCATCAATTATCACATTATGTAAGAAATTATCTATATGAAATGCTCATGTTTCAGTGAGAATTAAGAATTTGCTCATCTGGCTTTAGATACGATGAGACAAAATTTCTTCATCATCTGCACTATTATTCTGTAATGCGCTATACTTCTTCCAAGCAGTATGCTGATATACTGAAAATTGCAGAAAAAATTGCCTATTCAAAGGACAAACCAAGGCATGTGAAAAGAGTGAGACTAATACACGGAATCATTTTATTTTAAAGAATGATTTAGGGAGTGAGGATGATTCATTTGGAATTCTGCCCTTGTGGGGTTGACACAAAACTGCAATTGACTTCCTAGGGTCAAGATTTCATTTATGGTTTCCATTCATTTCCATACATAGGTAAAACCCCCAGATAACATCATGCATGCCTACTGTGCATATGGATAACTACCTAAGGATACTGCAAGTCTTATTTTAGGTGGGATATAACCATAGTGGACAACAAAAGGCCCCTGAAAACTTCTGAGGATGACAGCTCCAAAATACACACTCATAGCTGGACTGGGCTTTGCATGTAAGTAATGCCATGTGCAGAGACCCTGACCTTTTAGTAGGGATTTTATTAAGCTGGGGGTGCTTTAATACAGGTAAGTAGATACTTGACTCACTACTAAATCACACTGTACACCATGAAAAAAATATAAAAAGAAGACAATCAAGAATTCTTTGTTTTAACAGAGAATGAAAAATATTCACAACAGCAACTTCTGCATGGTAGCCATGGCTTTACAATCTACATGAAAATGACACATGCAAGGTAATTTCCTTACTTCTCAGATTAAGTACCGTTTATAGCTGTGGACTTGTGGAAAGGAGACATTACTTCATGTTTTGTAATTCAGGTTTGGCCTTGGTGACATCATATACTTTTTTCTCATCTAAAAATCAATTTGAAAAATTCAAATTCAAATAAACAATGGAAAAGCATCAGCAACAGTGAGAAACTTGTCTTATATGAAGGTAAAATAAAGGATATTGTTTTGGGCATGGTGTAACCATGTATCCCTTCATGGCTCCATAGGTAACTGGACTGGAAAACAGATACACCCCTTTAAGACATATCAGGTTACCAAATATCAGTTTAAAAGGAAGGATAAAAACTGTCTCTGATTTACTTTAATAATAGGCATGCTTCCCTCAACTCTGAGAGGCCTGACTTCATACCATGAAGATGATTACACTATACATGAAACTTTACTGGCAATCTTCTTAGGGGAAATCAAGGAAACAACCATGTAAGCTGGAGTGAGCTGAAGAAACCTTCCAGATGGTGTCAAAGTCCTACTGGCAGGTTACTCTGGGAAAGCTTCAAATGTCAGCACCCACGAAAAACCCATTGTCCACAAAAATTTCTTTGGCCACCTATGATTTCAAGTCAGTATCTGCCACGAACAGCAAATTGTCAGCACAGGATCCAAAAGGTAATGTCATATTGTCTCAGAAGCTTTGTGGTAACAAAGACTCTATTCAGTAAAAACAACGTTACGCTCAGCCCCACAAGTGCCTTATCCAGTTTGGGGCGGAACTGAACTGGCAGAATAACTGAATAAAGTTCGTATTACAGCCAGACATGTTTTATCTGTGCAGCAGCCAGAAACTGTGTGCTCTCAGGGCCCTCCATCTGGCACACTTTTGAAGCTCCACTAACAGACCCCAAACTAACCACAGCACCCAATTCTCTATTGTTAAAAAGAACAGACCAGAAACTACGTTCTGACTTAGAGATCTACTGGCACAACCTTACTCATGTTAAAAGATGATCCAAAGTTCTCTTCCATTCACCCCTAAAAGGAAGGGCTGCTAACACCAGACTCTCAAAGGGCCATAGGCCTCAGCACACAGTATGGTTCAAAAGCATCATCTGGGAGAGCGGGTTAAAACCATGCCAGGGAGCTCTCTAAAAGAATGCATGAATGGTTGCATGTCATTGTGCAAGCCCATGCCCTAATCCTATTCTTGTTACTAGTCTAGGTACAGATTACTGGTCTTGACAACTAATAAGGGTTTAATAAACTTGATTAAAGTTGATAAACCTGACTTTCACTCCCAGTTAGGCTAGTGAGGCACTCAACTGTTAAAGAGGTGTCACCCACATCCCAATTTAAAGGATGCAGGAGTCTCCCTCAGGCAAGTCTTTCTAACCTTTCTTCATCACTCAACCTCTACTGCAGACTCCTCCTTATAGTAAAGTCCTTGGCTTTGACCAGCCACTGAAGATGTCATTTCATTGCTGTTTGAACTTAGTCGTCCTTGCCACCTCCAATTTCAGTGTGACACTAGTCCAACAGAAACAGTCCAACTGAGACACTGCAGTATTTCACAAAGCTCTTTCCATAAGAAAATACATTGCTGAGATCATTCACGTTGTGTAAGAGGGGGAAAAAACCAGCATGCGAGGCAGTAACTTGAGGGAAAAAGGAATTAACAATTTACGCTTCAAAGCTTGTAACAGATGCTAAGTGATAATGCTCTCCAAATTAAAACCTTTCACGCAAATAGACAGAATGACTGTTACCTCCTGACAGACAGTACTACCGTAAAAGGCAGCATTGTCTAATCACATTATCAGAATTTAACTGAAATTCTTTCATAAAGCTATGGGTCTGTAGAGGACTATAAATATGAATTGGTCCAATTACATCATATTACTCTTCCAGGATTTGGAAGGAAAAGGAGGCAAGAGATTGAGAGTTAATGTTTATTACTTCACCTTGTGGTCTTCACCTTATGGAAATGAATGACTAGCAGGCATACATACTCAAATTTATCTGATCTTTTTTGTACACAAAGAAACACAACTGAAGTGCTGAGTTCAAAAGCAATTGCTACATCTAAGAAAAGAAAAAAACAATTAGTGAATGAAAGTATCTGTTATCAGAAATTTAGGAATAAGGAAGAATCTATGAGTATGTCCCACACTGACATGTCCAGAGCATAACTCCTAAGACATTCTCAAAACAACTTTGAATCTGGCAAGCCTGTTAGTACCCCTCATTTGATACCTGAAGTTCTTATCAAACAATACAGCAAGATAATCTGAGTTCTTCCTCCAGCTGGATTATGTCATGCCTACCATATTTGGGAAAAAGACTCCATGTCTGCTCTTGAGGCTGGCTGTAGGCTTCATGACTTTGAGCCACTTGGGCAACTGGAGTGACTTTGAATTTCTGAACAAGCCATCATGTCTCCTGTGATGCAAGCATCCTCAACAGATAGTTTAGAACAGTTTCAGTCTCTGTTGTTGCAATGTTAGCTGTGTACAAGGGATTAGCCATACTGAGTCTGAGTAGCTGATTCCGAACAGAACAACTTGCTGAATCTTGCTTTTTCCACGATCTTACAGCAGTGGTTTCTACCAAAGTAGAGCTCAGAGTAAGGACTTAAAATTAAATCAAGAAAAGCAAATAGGGGTGTTTGTGAGAACATAGATTTAAGTCTTTACAGGAAACATTTGTCTGATGGAAACAGTACAGGAGTGTACCTTCAATAGAGGGCACTTTCCTATCAAATCAGCAGGTGATGGATCCTCCATCCATGGCTTGTGATGGATGCTGTACTGTTGGATGAGATCTGTTGATATAGGTGAGTTATCTTCACTCAGGACTCAAAAGTATGTTCTGATACTAAAGATTTCTGCTCCTTTCTGTTAAAAATCTATTTACTAAATGTTTTCATGAGGTAATCATATTACCTTCTACTGCGTATCTATTCAGTTAGATTCCAGAAGATCTTTGCATTGGGAAAAAACATTCTTTTCAGTTCCTATGTATGTTTTGGTGCTTAGTTGCCTAAATTTCTGTTGCAACTCAGACTCAACTACATTTCAACGGTGAAAAAAAGTAATGTAATCTTTGGAGTAAGGGAAGTGAATGAGAAAAGGCATACGCTACCCATGATAATTCTCTTGTGAAATAACATAATCCACTGAAGAGATAAATATTTTTCTCAGCTATCAAATCTTTCAGCAATTTTCCACAGTCTAACCTAATACAGAAGGTTTATATCTTTCTTATTATTTGTGCAACACTAAAAAAATAATTTTGATCAACAAAGATTGTTGTGTACAAAAAAATCTTCATGATAAACCCAGAAAGTAAACACTTACCTGTGTTACTATTTTAAAATTTTAGCCAATGCTTTTGCTTTTATTCATTCTAAGTATATATTCTTTTTCACTGCACCTATTAGACATTTCTCAACTTGAACACCTGTTGAACTAAACTTGTCTTGCCAGAATATTTTTAATTATGCAATCTGTATTCTGTCAATGGCAAGCACTTGAGCAGAATTTCTTTTATACCTTCCAACATACCCAGCAGACAATTAAGAACTCAGTGTACAGAAGTATTTGCCAACTGAAATGTTAGTAAGGCAAGTTTAATCAAGCGATCTTGACTAACTTTTACCAAATAATAACCATTTTCATCATCTGTTTATCACTTCAAAATACCACTTTAAATGCTATTTCTAAGAAATTTTAGTTGACTCAAGTCTTTCACACAATCTGAAATACATGCCTGACTTGCATAATACTTCAGCCATAGATTCATTAATGCTTGAATACTTTCTTTTCATGGGTAGCACAATGAATGCCAAATTTGTCTCCAGCTTTTAAGAAAATTTGGTTTTGCAGGGAAAATCCTTACCCATTGAAGCCAACAGAAGTTCACTGTTGACTTCAATGGGATTAACATTTCCCTGTATTTGTATACATGCATTCTCTCTATTTAGTAACAAGTATTCCAATTACATGTGTGCTGTACCCAAGGGTAAGTCTAATTGAGAGAAACATCTTTGAATTGGTGTTTGATGACTGATACTATAAATGTAGATATTTAGACAACCATTTTGCAATTAGACAACCCTCTCCAATTCTGTAGCGATAAAATGGTGAGATATTTCTGCAATGAAAGGTGCCACCTGGCATTTACTTTTAAACTAACCAATATATGTGGGTCTCATCAGAGGAAAGCAAAAACACTGTACAACAAATATTGCAAAGCATCTGAAAAGCAGTATAAAAATTCTTAAATAACCACCACTTTCAGAATGATGACACTTCCTTGGGGAAGGGGTGCAGAGCTGTTAAACTCATCCACGAAGAGGGAAACATACTACTTTCTTTTGGAAGCTGCTGGATTGGCAGGTCTATTGCATAAGGATACTGTAGTCGATTATCTCTGTTGTATGAGACTCCACAAAATGCTTTTGATCCATTTTATCTTGCAACTTAGCAAAGAAATGTTGCAATAAAAAACAGCACCAGAGATCTGAAAAACTTAAGCTCTGGATTACCATATTGTGTTGTCCTGCCATTCAGTGTGTCAGACAAAGGCAGTGGTGTTCAAAGTAGAAAAAGAAAAAAGAAACTGGTCACAGAAAGTGCCGAGAACAGAGTAAATAATATTCCTCCACATCCCTACTCTTTCATAGATCTGTTGTTAAAAGAGTTGCAGCAATTAGGCTTTTGTTAATTACCAGCTGTTAAAACAGATGTGTTGACTGTCCTTATTAGCCAACAGCTGGGACAGGAGAACAATTGATGCTCTCTAAAATCAACAGCCAGCTGCTTTGCAGTAATTATCTCCTATGGATAACACAGGTGATAAAAACAGCAAAAAGGTTCTGAGTTTCAATATCCAAGGTACTGTTATTGGATATTACTGGAATATATGGTTAATTTTTGAAAACGAGTAGAACAGTAAGTTGCTACTGTGTCAATGCTTCCTATCTGCATTGTGTTAAGGTCACGCAATATGCAAATAGTAGGGGAAAAATAACCAGAAAAAAAAAACCCAAACAGCACAATTTTTCTAATTTTTTATCCTCTTACTTATTTTTAATGTCTTGCTGATTAAGAAATGCTTTCTCTTTTGGGTGACTATGACTAGATGTCAGTCATCATTCACTCAGTTTCCCATATGCCTCTCTTTGCATTCAATTTTACCATAAATGACTTTGGAATGTGCAGATGGCTATTCCCACCTGTTGGGAAATTTTATTATACAATATGTAATAAAGAAATGATTAAAGAGGGGGCCATCCCTCTAGAGAGTTAGATTCTAGGCTCAGGCACGTAATCAAATCCTAAGGAAATTCACTTCACTTCTTGGAATTAAGTTTCCCCAGCACTAAAATGGGGGAACTATGTTTATCTTGATCGATCACTTTATGACTGATGACTTTAACATAGTATTTAAGTGCAAAGTAATGCTTGCATAATACATTACTGTAACAGTAAAAAAACCTGCATGCTTTTCTCATAGTGATATATGTCAAAGGTTATAAAATGAATAGTTCTTTAAGAAGCCCAGGCCTGAGAGCCACAAGCATAAGCCCCAATATCTAAATGGATATAATATCTAAATGGAATATACTAACATAGGTAGTCAGATAGTTTATATTTACTTTTGCTCCTGCTTTGATTTATATTTTCTCATCTCAATACCCTATTAAATGCATTCAAAGAAAAGCAAAGCAGAGATTTTAAACCATTTCTATTAGCCACTCAGTTCATCTCAAGCCAACAAAAGATATGTCTACAAGAACCTACAACCATGTCTATTCACTAATTAGTCTGTACTTAAAGACACTGCCTTACTGAAAGCAGGGATTAAGGCTGGTTGAATACGCTGCCTTTCATAGACCTCCCTTATGTCTCTGTTGGGTCATCATAAGCAGCTTGTTCTCTGAGCTTTAAGTAAGGAAGCTTGAAAATCAGTTCTGGGCTCATCAGTAGGCACTGGAGCAATTAACAGGAACTACCAACATTTTAAGGGACACATAAAAAAATTAACTAGTCAGATTTTTCAGTAACAGGGGTGAGTAAAAATATATCATACTCTCAAGGTAGCTATATTTTAAGCAACATACAGTGTACACTTTTATTTTGAGATAAAGCAAAGCAATGCAGTTCTCTGTTCCCACTTCAGATTCAAAAGAAAAAACACGTCATTATAGCAAGAAATCTCATATGGCTCCTTCAATACACATGCTGCCATCTATTATCAGGAATCCAGTGCATGCTATGAAATAAACAGAAAACCTGAGTCTAGTTGTCAGTTTTCTACTTTTTGGAAAAATGATAAAAATAGGAAAAAGGAAAGGAGAAGGAATGGTGTTAAGCAATGGCTTTTCATTTGCTTTTCATCCTCTCCTTACTTCTCCAGCTGCTTTTCTCTACTTTTGCAGTGCTTTGAAGCTGTTGCAGGGTTTTTCCCTGGAAGGCAAAATTTGGCTCTTTGCCTTTTGTTTGTCATCCATGAATGTGTTGGCAGGGGGATTGGGGACAGAGGAAAGTTTTGGTCTCACTCTGCTTGGTCTACCAAGGTAGTTTTAGGCTGTGCCAATGAGGATAATTTGAGCAATGACAGAGCTCCTCTGCCTTAGGGAGAGATCTGAAGGATGGTTTCTATCCAACGTGGGCAGATAATTCAGGATAGAATTGGAAAATTCTTCAGAGCTGGTGTTCTGCATAGATTTCCATGGCAGTAACTACCACAAAGGAAGCAGGAAGTTGAAGCCTCACATATGAAAATGGTGGTGAACATTGTTTCATTCACCTCAGCCAAGACATACTGTAGGAGATTTTCAAACTGCATGTATTCAGCAAGGCCCTCTGTGGCCTAAATCCTCCAGCTGAGATGGCCAGCTCAGCCCTCTGAACTGGTCACAGATGGACGTATATCTGTGCAGGATTCACCACCAGCCCCTACTCTGAGAGCAGAAAAGCACCTGAGGGCGTGTGCAGTTTGGGCACTGGCACGCTGACAGGGAGCTGAAAGCACCTGGACTTTGGTCCCGCGTCCTGCAACAGTCACAGCCTGGTAACACACAGTTTTGACTCACCACCTAATTACAGCAACACTTCCCGGCTGAAAAACAGACCTAAGAAGATCTGAATTAACACATGAATCAAACACATTCTGTCTGCTGAGCTGCTGTGAGCCTCCCCTGCACCTCAGCCACAGCAAATCTGTCCCAGTGAACTTAATCCAATATATTTCAATCTCTTGGTATCTGCCTTGCTAACAAAACCTACCATACAAAACCATGAGGCAATGCACAATGTGTTTCCCTTTGTATTTTGTTTTCAAACAAAACATCTAGAGACAGCACTGGCAGTTCCCTGAGAACGTGAAGTGAAAGACTGCTGGCCAAATAAAAACTTTTCTGATATCTCATAAAATCTTTGTAAATGTGACAATCAAGCCCTCAAGAAAATTCACCTGGCAACAGCTGCATTGAAACAAAGTTACTGCAGCAACAAGTAACGTCACAGTGTTAATAATTGACACGGAAAGAATGAAAAGGTGAGCAGGGATAAAGAGGACAAAGGAGAGATTTCAGTATAAACTTCTGCTGCTAAGTAATCAATCAATATTAAGATTGAAAGAGTGGTATGAATGTTATATTGAAAACTGAAGCGAGTTTGATATCTTGGACTCCTGAATGGGGCTTGTAAAACTCCATTTTCTGCAGCCTGATTTGCAAAATTTGACAAACAAATCCCCTGCTGATTTGAATCTACTTTCATTCAATTCTCCCCAGAAACTAAAGCAAAGGCAGGAACAGTGGCTTCTCACGTTTGCTGTATGCAGTAAGAGTCGTGAAATGCCTGGTCCTGCAGGTTAAGGCACGAATTAGCAACACAGTGGTAATGAATGAGTTTCTCAGTTTACATAATCTCACAAAAGACCACTCCCCTTGGAGGGAGGAACTACATCCTAGAGACACTGTTTAGAAGAAACTGTTTCTGATGACTAAATGATCAATAGCCTTGGGTGAAATGGACTGCTATCCTAATATCCGCCACTACTACTGCCAGAGGTAAAAGCAGTGAGAAAAAGTGTTGAGACTATAAGTTAAACTCAAGTACTAATAAAGCAATATTTTTTTCCTCAAATCACATTTTTTCTGTATTCCACAATGAAGTCCCTAATGACCAAATTTGGATTTTTATATTAAAACCTGTAAATTATCACAGTATCATTTATACCAGTATTACTTTTCCCTTTGGCCCAGAATCCTGGCAGCTGGTAAAATTTAACTGTTTTCTACAAATGATAGCTCCTAAATTTAATTGAAATATCAGAGTTAACAAAATGAATAACTAATTCAATAAAATGAAATATTCCAAAAGAGTGGACTCACAAAATTAAGGAGTTTGCAAGTTCAGGACCAAAAGCTACTGTTTTTCAGTGAAGTTGGTGGCCAGTCTCAGTTCATGATTTGTGAAGATACCCTGAAGTCCCATCATTACTCAAAGATGGAAATCCAGCTGTGCTTCACCTCTTGAGGGAGAAGAAAGCACTAGTGCATACCAGGTCTTAATGACATATCAGTAGCTGCTCAATGAAGATGCCATCAGTATAGCTTTTTTTTTTTATTTCTAAAAAAATCCAATAAAATCCAAGGTTAGTGATACCTTGTGAAATGCAAACAATTAAAGATGAACTGCAAGTGTCAAAATTTTCTCACAGGAGTCTTTGCAGTTCACTGGACTTAATTACTTAGAGTCCAAAGCCATTTCCATTGACGTCAACACAAGTTGTCAGAGTAAGGGCAAGGGGTTTCTTTCTGGTCTAGTCACTAATAAGTTGTTACTGTAGGCAGGAATTAATAAACTTCTTCTTTCCTATGATGATTAATTAATTTTTCAGGCTTCAAGAAAATGATACTTCTACAGTCAAAAAAGCATTATTTAATACTTGGGCTGTCTGCTGAGGTCTCACAGTGTGACACAAATTTAAAATACAACTTATTATAAAACTTAGTTTTCTTTTTAATTTACTGCACTGTGGTATTCTAGAAATTTCTGAGAACTTTATCCAGCATCCAGGTGATATATAATCTTCCAAAAAAAGTCCTACTATAACATCAACCAAATGGCAGTTTGATTGCCAGTTTCTCTGGAAACAAGCTGTTTTATAGAAAACAAAATTTGTATCTCTCTTAGATAAACTGCTAGGTCAGAGTCTGTAACCAAGAAGGGCTTTCCAACCCTAGGTAACTACTCCATTGACAGGGTTACTAGCTAAACTCTTTGCTTGTCCTACTCTCTTTGATTTTTTTTTATTTTATAGATACATTATTTTTAAGGCTCTTTTGTAACCCTCTTTATATTATATTTTGGAGAATTATGATCAGGGATAATTGCTTCCTGTAGGTATAAATATCATTGTTATTGGAATAATAGCATTTAGGTTGAAATATTTGTGCTTACAAACATTGAAACTAACTGCTGGTATCTACAATAAACTTCACAACTCAGTAAAAAGCCCACAGTAAGTGAATACTGATTGACAAAGTATGTTTGATGATACAAGTATCTTGCTATATCAATATTACTGCACTGAACTAAATTAATATTGTAACAAAATGGAACTTTCCCAAAGTTTGTCAAAAATACAATGATTTAAACTACTCATTCTTAATCCTTCCTGCAGTATAATTGTAACATACTCATTTTGCAGCTGTTACACCGCTTCTAAGGAACAAAGATTAATTCAAGAATATTGATTAGAAAAGTTTCCTATGCTGACATGCATTTTAGGAATTCAGTTTTATGAAGAACACTTTGTTAAGAAGGTAAGAAATGGCTTATTGTTTTTTACAAACCAGAAATGGAAGGACAACACCAAGGAATCTGTCTCATGGCTAACCTCATCTCCTAAGCATGAATCTAAAAACGTAGGTATTATTAGCAACTGATAGGACAAGAAGAAGGACAAGAAGAAACATATCCCTCGATTTTCAGGGAACATATCTTCATTTTGTTTCACTGTAAAGTATAAAGGATGAAACCATGCAACCCCTCATGGTCAATGCCTTACCAAGCTTCTAACAGAAGCCCATTCAATACCCACACCTTAAGCAGTTCTCGGCTCCTTTGAAGTGGAAGGAGCTATTGTTCACCAACCAGTCACCTCTGTATCACTGCTGTATCTAAAAGACACAACCTCTCTTCGGTGACACAGCAAATTAAGACAAGATCCAAATTCAGTAGCTCAATCCAGATGCAATGTTAACACACCTGAGGACTGATTTAAGATTTATTTAAAACTACTATAAGTAGAAGAGACACAAAGTATTACGTACAGCTAGATCTTAATACTGGGGTATATACAGTCACACACATCTGAACACAACTATGAGCGTACCTTTTGACCTAAGTATATAATTTACATGCAAATACTACACACATAGAAATAATGCCATTTACCTCCCCTTCCTTCAGCCACCTGAAGTGAGGTGGCACTTCCAAAGATCATTTCACCTATCATCTGCATTTATCTTAAGAAAGGACAAACTGCCTTGCAGTGAAATATCCCCCTCTCTATACTGGCTATGAATGGAACCCTGACAAGGGTCAGCTAAAGCTGGGTGAGCAAACCCCTTACTTGGCAGAAGATTAATAAACTCATGAAGTCAAGTACAGAGATATTACGAAATACTAGAGGTAAGGCTACCAGGACATACACGTCATGATTTTAACTGGATGGTCATTTTTTTGCAGACATCTGTCTAATTGTTGCATGGACTGAACCTATACCTTGGCATGCATGAATCATCACTGCCCAGTGAAAGAGCCTGCAACCTGTTTATTCCTGCTTCTTCTGTTGCAGCTAATGGGATGGGACTGCAGCAAGAGAACAAATTTGCCTCATTATTTAATGTGGCTGAATGCTGCTCAGCAGCTGTGGTATGTGTCTGTCCTTTGGTAACAGCCCCTTAGCATGAATTTACTGAAAGTTTTCAGAGGGATTGATAGTATGTTACCCATTTTCTGACCGTGCAAGGTCTAATCTGCCAAAACAGCTGCAACTGGACTAAATGGGAGATGGAACAAAAATGCTATATAAGGCTTTCATAGCAGAACTTAGATGAAATTTCTGAAAGCTTCAACTGCACTGAAAACAATTTATAGGAAAATTAAAATGTAATTGGCTATCCACAGTTATCACAAGTGAGAAACTTTATTTCCAGCATTTTCTGTGTGCCATCCATAATTGAAAAACCAGGCAGATTTCAATCCGTGAAACAGTACATCAGTGAAAGAAGGGACTGTATGAACAGGACAGACTACACCACACAAGTAGGAGGCTAATCTTCTCAGTTGGAAACTAGCTGGAGCAGCCAGGATATTAAATCAGCAACACAAGGGGAGATTATTTGGAAGGCAAATGAGGTACATGCTCAAATTCAGCACCTAACGAGCAAGTTGAACCAATGTGGCAAAGAATATAATGAAAAGATTCTCTTCAATTGTTTATGCTTTGATCCTAGGAATCAGGGTAAGCAGCAAGAGGAAACTCTCATTGATGGGAATAAATTTTATATAACCAATATTACAAAAATCTGGTGGGCAACTGGCATGTTAAAGTCCCTGATTAACAGGAAGAATAAGAGAGGCAGAATGGAAACAGGATGCCTTAACACAGCCCTCCCCCACCATGCCATTATTCCTTTTAGAATGATCAGTAACACAGGACCACAGCTCTTGAACACGTAAAGGTCAATATGCTAACTAAAATAACTTAAGAAACACTTGCTGGTCAGCTGACTAGGGCACAGAACAAGCTTTTCTTCAGTACATTTTTATAATCTTTGGAAAGGAAAAGAATTATGCTATAGGGCCAGTTTAGAACACACATTCTGTGAGTCCTTAGTGGATAATTCAAAAACCATATATTATTTATGAGCATGAGCTAAACAATCTCATCATAAAACTAGAAATATCAATCACTGAAATGGATATTGATATCTACTTGGAGATAAGTGATTACAAACTGATTGAATTCCACATGGGAAAAGGCAACCAGAATCTTTACATGCACAGAAATACGTAAGAGCTCAAAGTACTAAAGAGGAAAAAGGATAGCAGACTATCACAGAAAACTGGGTAGTCCTTTAAGAGTGGCTATTAAAAAAGTGACCTCACAACCAAGTAAAAGTACAACTCCTTTTTCATGTAGAAAGTAAATAAAGTAAAATTATGATAAAAAAAAAGAAAATCAGGAGTGTTCAGTATATATGTGGTCTGTCTTCGGAGAAGTCAGGATGGTATAGTTACAGCTGACATAGAATGATTAAGCACGTTCAGTTGATTAGAATTTAAGGATGGATGAGTTTTACATTTACAGATTCAGACAATTTTCACTTTAGGTGTTCCAGTGTTAAAATACCAGGACATGCCCAGACTGGAAGAGCACTAATAATGTGTGAATAGGGAAAAAAAAAAAAAAAAGGACTAGTGGGATTAAAGCGGGGCCATGTGAGTGAAAACACTGGATTCAATTAATACAGATTTTAACAAAAGACTGTAATTATTCCCAGTCAACGTGTTTTTGGTAGAATAGGTCTTGTCACACAAATCTGAATTCCTTCTTGGATAAAATTAGAAGGGGATGTTGTATAGTGATGTTTTAGGCTTGCATTTGTCAGATGTAATAAATTGATAAAAAAATCACTATGCACCATGAAGAATAATTTAAGTGGGTTCTGAATGGACTGAAAGTCAAAAATCCCATGAACCCCACATATTCCAAAAGGCACCTGTCATTGAGTACTACTAGAATACTAGCAAGGTTGCAGAGATATCAGTTCTAGCATTCTCTTATTCAAGATATCCTTCAATAATTTGGAAACAGGTAGACAGCTAGAAATGTTCATGAACATAATATAAATAAATAATGATGATGAAACAATGTTTTGGGTCATGTGGTGGGGTATTCAAATCGAGGGCATTTTAATAAAACCAAATGCAAAACTTGCAGTCTGAGAACAGTGAACACAGGCTAAACTTAAAAGTAAGAGCAACTATATTCCGAAAACACTGACTCTGATAAAGATATGATACTTCAATCCAAGATGACAGTATAATGCTGTGGAAAAACTAGGAAAAAACAACTTCTTTTGGTGTATACAGAATAAAATAGTATCACCATGAAGCAATTAAGATGACTTGACTTTATGTATGACACTGTGAAACAAAGATATAAAAATGCATCTGTGTCCAAATTTGAAAACAAGAGGATGGTAAAAACCCAAAGAAGATGCAAGCACTAGAGAAAAAGACATGCAGTGAAATATTAATCTGTTCTGATTATAAATATCCCTGAAGACATGTGCTAATTTTGAACAAGTATCAGGAATGGAATGGTTTTATGTTGCAACCAATTCTCATTGTCCCTTGATAAATGGACAGAAAATACAGTATGTAATGGAAGTTGTAATCTGGTTAAGTAAGGGCAACTTGAATCACTGGAACAAATGATCAAATGGAAATGGTGGTCTCTCCATATCTTGAATTTTTTTAGACCATTTCTTTCTGCAAAGCAGGTTTTAAAACCCCATAAATTTCTAGGCTCAATACAGTGACCACTGGAGAAATCAACGACCTATGATATTCAGAAGGCCAAGTAAATGACATAAAAATATCTTTTGGTCTTGGCCTTAAGTGTTAGGACTTTACAAATGACAAATATTCTAAAATGTAAATCTTGTACATCTTAAATAGGCATGCAAAATTTGTGGGTGCTTTTGACCCTGGATTTTTCATGCCTTGGTTTCCTCACACAGCATGAAGAAAACACTTCTGCAAGAATACATTAAACAATTGTTTATTAAACCTTTGGTTTCTGTCACATTGAATACTAGAGAAAATTCCCATGATGGTTGCTCAAAATTCTGTTTTCAGGGAAAGGTTTGAACAGTATCCAGTAAACAAGGGATTGGCACACATAATGAACAAAGAAGTTAAAAAAAATATATTGATTGGCTGTTCTCTGGATACTGTGTGGAGCAGGAATGCTGTGAAATAAAGCGCACATGATCCTGTAATGAAAAATGTTACCATACTGTTTCAGGGGGAAGGGGAGTAAATGAAGATGCTTGCTTCAGAAATGCTAGAACTGAGGTTAACTCTTGATTAACTGGCTACCTCAGCATAGCATTTCACACGTATAGCAAATAACACCATACAACTGCGCAAATACACAATACTTATAACTATTGTCTAAATAACCTGCCTTCCTGAAAGGAGGGAAAATGTTCTGATGAATAACTTTGTTGAAAGCAAGGCCATTTGCTTGCCCTATCATGCACTCCTTAAATCCCCTGCAATTTATCAACTTTGAATGCAATATTTCTCCAGAGGCTACCAATGAGCTTTTCACGTTTTGCTCATGACATCCATTTTCCATTTCATTAGTGGAGACCTGAAGTAATCTTTCTGCTTCACAGAACAACTAAAGCCAACACACAGGAAAATCGCAGTATCTTGGTACAGTTCTTAGCATGGGACAAAGGGATGCCTGACAGGGGATGGTCAGGCTCTTGGTGTCTTAGTGAAGTGGCTGCGACAGATGAGGAAGAAACAAACACCCAGACTAAAAAGAGGAAGGATAAATTAGGAAAACAATGAAGGAAGACAAAACAAAAAATTTTGGAATGGGGAATAGAAGAAACCTACATCATGTTGAAGGTATGGTGTAAAATGTGAGAAGCCAGAAGTAATAATTTGTATGGAAACATGGAAGAGAAGAATGCTGCTCAATGTACTTCTCAGAGGTAGGTCAAAAGATGGAAAGTGCAGAACATAATGCAAGAATAAAAATAAAGATAAATATTTATTCATATCCCATTTTCTTTTGTGTGACAGAATTTCTGTGATTTATTTTTTATATTTTGCTTTTATGAACCTTTCTGTTTAAAAGTACTTACTTAAACAATGTGAATCTTAAACAATGTGTATACCCATATTAAATGGGATATTCTTCTAAAGACTAATGATATTATTCTAAGATTTAAAAATCAGACTAATTTCTCTGACTTTTTAAACATCTTTTAAATTATTTTTAAAATGTTTTTTTCAAAGTCAGGAATGCCACTGAAAGAATGTTTGACCACAAAAGTGAATGAGTTTAAAACTTTTAAAGGTGGTTTTGTTGCCAGTATCTTTTCAACATCAACTTAATTCAAGTGCTACCTCTTTTAATCTTCACTACTCCCCCCAAAAACTGCCAGAGATCAGTTAGTGTTCATGTCATTAGAAACTAATGAAAGGCACAGACTTTAATTTGATAAGTTAAAACTCCTTCAAGGCTTAATGTCATCACTTTAAATGTAGCATAAAAGGAGTAATGGAAAGAAATGACTGAAGCTCTTCATGGCTGTACTAGCCTTGATAGATTTAAAATTTGCAGTTCTGCTCCTGGAGGCAGTATTTTCCTATATAAAACAAGAAAATCAAAACCAACCAACCAACCAACAAGTTTATAATGACATTAAAGTGTTTGTAATTCCATGGGCAAATGGATCTCTCTAAAAACAGTGTAAGAATCAAGTAAATTATTCTGTACCAGCCTCTCTCTCTCTCAACCTAATATTCCTTCCAATGTCCACAAAAAATTAATGGATTCTACCTATAGACTTTACAGCCTTCCACTGCAATACCTCCAGCTCATTCTATGTAATTTCTTGGTCCATCATTTGGACAGTAGTGATACCCTGCACTGCTGCCCTCTACCAAACAGTAATGCCAACTGATAAAGTTCACCTGAACTTCCCTTTCAGTGGGACATTAGGAGTTCCACAAAAACTGGCAACTGACTAGAAGAGAGAAACCCCCTTCTGGGTCCAGTCATCATTCTTCTGTCAGATTTGGTTGAAAGTTGCTAAAAATCCAGATGGTGAAAAAAAAGGACTACATAATCATATATCCCTTATATTCTTAGGGAAATGTGGCTAAAAATCCTGTTTCCTGTATATTAAAAAAAATCTTTATTTTTTCAGATTAAAAGTACATTAAAATTAAAGCACGTCTCATGCACTGTTCTCCTGAGAAATCATTTCTCTCCAGAAGACTAAGATCTAAAGACCACAGAAGGCCTCCAGTCACATTGGTACACAGAAAAAGAACAGAACAGTGAAAGGTCATCAAGAAGATGAAGATGAGCCTCATATTTACAAACCAGGACATTTTTAAACAGTTGTTTCCCATGGATTACATATACAATTACTGCAAACACAGGCCTAATGAGCATACATGAACATCTCCATCTCTTCTCATTAATGTTAAGAGTCTCTGATTGAAAAGTGAAAAAGGCAGATGAATTTTTGATTTTTTTACAGTGAGTGGAAGACCCACAGTTTCTATAAATTAAGTATGCATAGTAAAAACTTTGCAGGTGGCAACTTCCTGGACAGTATCAGAGGTAGCAGCTGATGTATCAAGTAGTTAAGAAAGTGACTTCCCAAAATCAAATGCTGAACAGAGAAACCAAATCCTCTGGATGATGCTTACAAATAAGAACTGAGTTGCAAATCTCTCATATTGACATATTTTAAAAGGAAGCCAAATAAACTGTCTGGCTTTCGTCCAACTGCACCTTGATTAAGACCAGGTGAGACAACAGCATGTGGTCCATGTAGAAACAGATATTCCTCCTCTGAGGATGTGATATCCCTGGAAAACACGGTGAGATGTGGTGCTGAGGTGGATGAAAACACATCCTACCTTTAAGACGTTTCCTTATCCCTGGATCAGAAAGGTGTAAAGTGACTAAAAGCAAGATGGAACAAGCAATCTTGCCAGCACAAAGGTCTTGACAAAAAGGAAGTGGGTGATCAATGATACTTCATTGGTAGCAAGATATACAAGATCTGCAGTATCAAATACTACTCTTGAGTAGGATGAAAAAACTTAAAGCTGAAGAGACTGTAATTTCTGCGTTTTCCCCTTTTTGGCTCTATTGTCTTAAAATATAAGATTTCTCTCAATAATGATGCTATTACAGTACAGGAACAGAAAAAGTGCTAAGTCTGGCAAATTTAGGAGGGATCCCAAAACAGTGTTTGCAGACTTGCTACAAATGGCCACACAAGCCCTTTTCAAGCATCTATATGAATGTATTTCCAGGTGAGATGCTAGGTATTGTGTGTTGATAACCCTAACACTGCTAAACAGAGACAGGCCATCTATGGAACAACTGTACCCATTTGTGTACAAATCCCTTGCAGGACAATTGGTCTACAGCTCACATAATTATGACTTTTCTTAGATAGTTGCCTGATTTTGTCTTACATTTCTAATGAATGTGGTATTTCTGTGGTACTGTAATACTAAAACTAGATGGTCACAAGGATATACTGAATAAATATGTTTCATAAGGGCAATTCCATTTTTTAAGAATATTCAAGTTTTAACTGCCAGAAAAATGCTGTCTTTAATTTTGCTTTTATTTAATCATCAGCCTTTAGAAGGAGCAGGGAGTAATTTTAAGACATGTAACAAAGTGAAGAGACCATTAGATTTATAGAGGTCCTGAAGCAGATCAGGACAGGTACTTAATGGGATTTCAAAAACCATAAGTGGGTTAGATACCTAAAAATCATTGAAAGTCTTGAGAGGTTGGTATCTGAACCATTTAGACATATTTTGAACATTATCTCCGTATTTGTCTCCTTCTTATCATACTGCAGTATTACCTTCAGAAAAACAGTTATACGCAGAAAGCTTTTTCTTCCCCTTTCACATATTGACATTATCCAGCTTGATTTTAAAACACATCTACACACAGCTACACCTAGTAATTTAATAAATGTGACAACTTCCTTATCTTTTAGAAATATATAATTTAACTACCTTTGGGGCAGTCTAGATTAAGTTCTGTGAACTCTATATTTCCTATGCTCCCCATTTCTTAGCCAAGGTACTGGCTTATGTCCTTTGCTGATAGGAAAGAATGCTACCCTGACGAGGATTTTGGTGATACAACTGTGCAGACATTTGGGTGAGGATCTACCTCACAAGCTCCTCTCTGTGTTCAGAGCAGACTCAGGTAGATATCCCCCAGATCTGCTTGTAGAATCACTGAAAAAATGGAATGTTAATGCCCTTATTTTTGGAACAAAATAAGGGCAATTTCCTTGCAGTTAGTTGAGAGTGCTGTGTTTTGCAGGAGACAGCTTTGTCAGAGCAGGCACCTCTACTGCTGTTCCTGCCCCTTGGTAGAGCCATGGCAAGGTGGGTGCTCTGCTCTGTATTGCCAAGAAAGATCAGTCTGCATAATTTCTCAGATTATTTGAGGTTCCTGATCTGAAGAGGATTTGCCACATTCCCACTTTGTTTTGTCGAGTCATTGTGTTAGACCAACCAGTATTAAAACATCTCTGCTCTAGTTAGGCTATGCGTCTTGGTCAAGGGGCTTCATATTGCTGATCCCCATACACTGACTTTGAATCTATTAAACTCACAATTCATAAAAAGAAATCCGTCTAAGGGAGAAATCCTGTGCTCCTCTATCAGCATTGTATTTTCTTTGACTTTCTTTTGCCTTTTTCACCACTTTCAGGAAACAAAACCTGACCTATACTGAGTGATCCACAAAGAAAAACAAATGTAATTACGAAGCACATGTATTTTTATAAAAAAGAATGGAACACATATCATCTGAAGTAGAAGGCAGAAGAAGAAACATTGCATCAATTAAAAAAAAAACCTAGAAAAAGCAAATGACGGCTTCTTAAAAAGCCAAGAAAGTTTTTAAAACATGAATAAATTTTAAGGGTAATAATAAATACATTTGGAGCGGTAGTATAAAATATGCTTCCCATTAGATGAATATCTTAAATACTAACCAACAAATGATTTTCAAATTTGTAAGCAAGCACTTACAAATGAAATAATGTGGTGTCAGTTTTTCTTTATGTCATAAATTAACATTGCAGAAGGATAATACACATCAAACACTAGGATTTTATGAAGCAAAACTCTGCACAGGAAAAAACTGTAAGATGACCTTTTTTCGAGGAGGGTGCCAAAGGGAGGGCTGTGCCAAGTTTGATTTT
>WBMY01015310.1:144154-250851 GCA_013397315.1 Donacobius atricapilla | reverse complement strand
TTCCTTTCTTTTTTATTGTTTGCTTTTAAATTGGAGTACTGGTTCACTTATTTCAAAATAATGAAATAAGAAATGTTTGGAATGAAATATCACTTCGCAACAAAAATACTGATTTTTGTTACTATTATTTACCACTACTATTTAGCACAAATCAACATTAAGCTCGTTTTATTTTTGCTAGAAGATAAAGTAGCAAAGATAAAAATTTAGCTTAATAGATTGGGAAAAAATACAAGCACTATCTGATAGACTATAAAAATCTAGAAAAGTTCAAAATGTTTTCAGCTAGGCACAAAAATGCTGTTAATGATTAGCTGCATAAGAAGAGATTTATCTCTGTCTTTTTTTCTTTTCTTTTGTGTGTGTGTGTGTGTTGCAAAGGCAACACAGACACACTGCAGGTCTGTCCGTGCCATTCTTAGGCCACTTTCAGGCCGATTGAGAAAAGCTGGAAAGTAAACACAGGTGTTTTAAAACTGGAGCGCTGTCATGGACAACCACAAACACCCTTAACTCTGATGTGGCAACGCCTCTTTCCCGCCCTCTCTTTTTTAAAGCATTCCCCAAAAAGAACATGTCAAATGTTTCACCTTTCACCACCTCAAAATAACTTGGAGCTTATAGCATTGTTTGGCAAGTCTCAAGCCAAGAGATCATTTTTTCATTCCTTTTCAGATATAGCCAACTCCAAATCAGTCACATAAATTAAGGAGACATTCTATTTCTAATTATTTTATTTTCAGTGTCCACTGATTTACCTGCAAGCACTCTGCTTCAAGCTGAACATTTCCTTCCTCAAATGTAATTCATGTCCCTTGTTTTCACGATTGAGATTCAACTAAAAAGTGAGGGGATTTTGCAATAACGAAACAAGATTTAATCCAGTGGATAAGAGGATAAACAAAAAACTTAACAGCAACAAAAGAGTGCCATAAATCCCCCAAACCAAAAGAATAAACCTTGGGTTTTTTGATTATTGTGCAAGAATATATGCAAAACTGAAAAAGTACGTGTGTGTAAACCAGCTGTTCCAGAAAAGAGCACATCCTGTTAACTGCCATGAAGTACTGACTAGCTAGAGAAAAAGTATGGAAAGTAAAAGCAGAACAAATCCCCAGAAATTATGTAGCCCCTATTCTCTTATGCAGTTGGGGAGTGTTGGGAGAAAAAAGTAACTTATTAACAAAAACGAAGCAGATACTGACAGTTAAAATTTAATTCTGAAAAACTGTTAAACAATGCAGAGATGGTTACACTTGGACTGAAACTAACAACCCTAGCAACATTCCTTGCCCCAAAATGCAGAACTGGTTCATAATCTAACTATCAAAATCTAGCTCCAGCAAAAATCCTGAAAACTTAAACTCAAAGCAATGTAACCCTCAGAGCTATACCAACAGTGATGTATTGCAAACATATAACATTGCTGAAAAATTAACATATGTCAAAATCAGGTCTTACTTATTGTAAAGGATGATTTTTCTTCCCAGCCTCAGCCTTCAGATTCCAGAATGATTTTCTTTTTGACGTAGATGCTTACACACCCCGGTTTCAAAAACCAGACACCAGACTTACTGAGTGTCCTGGGCTCCAACTTAAACAAACACAAACGACTTCATAAGACAGACAGCACGCACGCATACATTTATTTATGTTAGGATACAAGTGAGATTTTTCTTTTTTCCAGATTTTGTCCACCGTGGTAAAGAGATGGTGTTATTTATTAAAGGATCTGTCTGAACAGCTTGCCTCATCCCCTGTTAACTTCACTGGGCATTCAAAAGATTTCACGATCTTATTGAACAGGCCTCAAAAGGTGACTTGCAAAATTGAACTTTGTACAGCAAATCAGTTATCATTATTTCCTTTAAGCCATTTAATCTAATTTTTGACAAAAATTATGAACTACTTTGTGTACATTTTTATTAAATCTAAGCAATAACACATTTAAAGCTTGGCCAAGAGAATGCAACTATAGCAAATATAAAGCATGAAACTTCAGCCAGCTGCCAGCATCACTCACAGGGCTGTGCATTACCTAACAAATATTTAGAAGAAATCACACACACAAACACACTTATTAAACTACACTATTCCGCCTCATTTGTTGCTATTTCTGGCCTCTGCATTAAGCACACGTGACATGAAAATCATATGCCATTCAGACTATTGCATATAATAGACAAATTAAACCAAACAATATTGTGTATAAATTACTTTGTTCATTGGCTTGCTTTAGAAATACCTTCCTGCTAGAACAGGAGGGATTTGCGCTTGGCAAAGCAATGGAGTTTAATCTGATCCATTAAAAAAGTGCACTAGTATAATAATGGAGAAAACCACTGAACATTCTGATAGCAACAATCCAGAGACAGCTAAAAAGGGAGAAAACATCTTGTTGAAATAACCCTTTTTAAGTGCAAAAATTTCACCACATAAAAAGATGCAGCAATAATGGTGGTGTTTTCCTGCAGATCTGTGAAGTCTGAGAAATATGTTTTAAACTAGTGAACTGAGTTGGGGGAACTTTATCAAACCACTAAATACCATTAAACAGCAATGACAGAATGATCCCTCAGCACTATGGTGACCTCCTGGCCAAAAGCTAGTACCTCATTACTCCAGCCTTTTGTATTCAAAGTTATTACTCAGTCACAAAACAAGCTGATTTTTAAAGCAAGAAACTTGTATCCCCATTTTGAGACAGGACAGTGGTTTTATCTATGTCTGCTTCAGAAGAAGTTGTATACTCTTAGCTTTGGGCAGTAATTTGATGCAGCTCTGGAGAGCTACTCTCTTTTTTTTTTTTTCTTTTTTTCTTTTTCTTATCTTTTTTCTTTTTTTTTTTTTCCTTTGTGTCTTTAAGAACCAGGAGGAGATATATTGTAAATCTACAAAAAATACTAATAAGCCGTAACTGTGACAAGTGAGTTCTACCTAATGAAACAAACTGGGAAGCTGATTTTGTCCTTTAAGAAATGAGGGAAAGAAACCCCACAAGAAACTGATTAAAAACTGATTGCTGATCATCTGATTTTACTCAGAGGAATAATAGGTACTTACCGAAGTACCTTCCTGTGTGAGGCTTAGTGGATGAGGCTCCAATTCATGAAAATGTTGTTTCTGGACTCAGACCTGCTATTTTATGTTTTAGGACAGAATGAAGCTTTCAGAGTTTTAAGTTCTAAAGATAGGGAAACAATGTAAGAAAGGAAACAGTGTAAGAGTGTGAAATATCTTTGTCGCTGCTACATCAACTCTGCCTGGTAATTTTTCCATAATTACCAAAGAAAAGAAATATGATGTCTGATGTCACTTTCTTCAAATATAAACACATCTCAGCAAGACTGTGAGTCTTTACCTCCTAAAAAACAATTGAAAAAACCAAAAACATGAGAAGCAGACATTCCTTTTGAGGACAAAATTAATAAAACATTTTATTTGGGAAGTAGACATGATACAACTGGAGTGTGAAGGTGAACTCAGCTCTAATATTTTAAATTTGACAACACTTGTCAAAAGATGTTAAAATTGTTTTGTGGTCCAACAAGTCACTCAGCAAGAATAATTTTTAAGCAGCTTTTCTTATTGTTTCAGTTAAAATTAAAATCCATGCCGTGTAATCCTTGGAGTCAATCTGTAATTAAGGGGATTTGAAGAGAGACCATGCACTGCATTAATGATAAAATTTAATATCTGTTTTAATACTCTAACATAAGAAAAAAACGCAAAGCAACCTACAAAAAAGCAATCATCTCCCTATTTTTTGTAAATGCAGCATACATACACCATTACCATGTCTAGCAGTAATGCTGTATTTGATGTCAGCTTTTTGTTTATAGACCGAATGTTTCAGGATTTAGCATCTACAGAGCTTAAAACGTCATCTGCTTCAAAGCTGGCACCCAGATTTAACAAGCTAGATAAACAGATTTTATTTTGGAAAATGAGTGTTTTTGTTGTTACTGTTACATAGCAATTCCAAAGGGAAGGAGCTATCAACAGCATTTTCCAGGTTTCAGTCACTTTCTTCCAAGTCACTCAGCCACTCTGTCCTCCAAAAATTGCTGCTCAGTTGTAATTAAGAACAGATAACCAACTAAACCTTGTCAATTTTATGGTATACTCTTTAAAGGTTAAAATCCTTAAAAAAAAAGAAAGAAAAAAAAAAAAGAAGAAAAAAAAGATGCTTGATATACTAAGTCTCTCCTCCAGACTATATGCAAGGAAAAGGTTTGAAATCTTCAAGTCTTCGAAATGCATCTAACTGACAACAAGTAATGTATTCAAATAATTTACTCAGAGTAAGCACCACTGAAAAGCGGAGCAAGCAGAGTTCCATTTTAAAACTAGAAACCTGTGCTAAATAGTTTTATCTTTTCAGAAAATGGGGTGAAGGATTACAGATCCAAAGAACTCACTAAGAAACATAGTTAAGGTAGAGATAATCTTAATGAGCTTTTGTGGGGAAAGATTTTGAAGGGATATATTTATCTATTATCCTGAGAAAGGATAATAGATTCTTTTAATGCTTACATCAAGGATTTTTTCCTGTTAAAATCTCTCCTGGCCTGAGCTCTTGTGAAAGAACTAGCAAAGCATCAAGGTACTCTTACCAGATCTTGTATCATGTAAGACAGCTAGTTTACAAAAACAAATTTACAGAATTTCCTCTGATCTCTGCCTATTTCTCACTAGTCTTTATGTGTGAATAATAGCCTAAGGCTTCAGAATTTTGGGACATAGTCCCATGAAGCATACGTGGAATTTACAAGCTTCAAGGTCAAAGCAAGAAAGGGTTCATTTTTTCTCAAGGTTTAGACGCTATAAGAATAACTTTTACTGTCATCAGAACCTCACTCCAGCAGTCACTGTGACATATGTGTGTGTGCATGGAATCTGGCCTATATACAGATATATACAGGATCAGCCTCCGTGTTTGGAAACCTGGCCCAAATGCTACTTCTAATGTAAAAAAATAGTTGAAATGGTATTGATTTTTTCAAAAACAAAACCTCCCAATTTTCAAAATGTGTGGTCTAAGTATTGGTAAACAATGAACTCTATGTTCTAGTCATACCATGACCACCAGCTTAATAACCCCTCCAGCATAGCAGGTATTTCTTTAATAAACATACTAGCATTGAAATAATCATCTTGACTGTGATCCACAAGGAAATGGGGAATTTGGGAAACTGTATGGAATCTAAATGTGTCTAGTAAAACTGTGAAAGATGACATCTGTTCTTCAGTGGAGAATCAATTCTGGAGATGGAAAATCCAGTATCAATCAACACAGTTAAGAAAATGATGCCCCTGAAGATTTCTTTACATATTGAATCTAACTAAAAATGATATTTTGGTCTTTGTGTTTCATTTTAAATTGCACTTTTGGTTGCTCAGCAGCTTAATACAATCCCCAACACACATTAATACCATGTTCAAGTGATGTGATATACACTTACCCACTATTACACAATTGCATTGGTTACTTCAGCTTCCTACCCAAAGTTTAAAGACAGCTCTTTTCTCATTTTACCCCTCCATTCCTTTTTCTTTTAAGATATATTTATCTTACCATTAAGAGAGGCTGAATTCTGGAAGTAACAACACAGATGACTGAATTTTGGAGGTACAAAAATTTAAAGTTTTAATTGCGAACACATTTTGAAGGAGAAATCAGACCTTCTTCGAGCTTTTTCAGTCAACAATTCCTTTTTTTCTGCAATGGTAATGAACAATTTTGATCCAGCTACATGACAGAAAGAGTCATGTAGTGTTTCTAAATATTAAGATAAACCTAATATATGCTGACTTGAAATCCTAATACATTGATATACTTCTGCTGATTTGAACCTTATTTTACACATTGCAAGACTTCAAATAATAAAAAACATGTCAAATCATATGTCCAGTTCTATCTGTGCTTGTGTTAACCCTGAATAGGAAGCACACCAGGATGTCTGAACAGGGTTTTTTAAGGCTAAGGTCTGGAAACTCAGGATTAGTGAATTATCAAATTTAGTACTTGACCCTTGACATACAGTCAGGGTCTAAAGCTGACTCCTAGAGAAAAGCCCAAGTCCAGATACCACTCCAAAATCTCATGAGGAAAGCTGTGGAGCTCAACAGGAAGACAGATGAGAAAGATTTTACTTTATTAAGCTCACTTTCACAGAAGGAAAAAAAAAGTTCAAAAGAAATCCTCATCCATTCTTTACTTCTGGTCCTCAAGCATTTTCTTGATGACCTGCATATTGCTTGGGTAGAACTGCAGACCTACTGCACAGGAAGAATACATCTCTTCCTCTTGGCAACCTGAATGTGTGAACAGCAAAGTTCACTTTTCCATTACACCTCTGTGGGGCCACACGCCTGGAAGTCAAATCAGACCTTTCCTCTTATTTATGGGCAAGAGGGATTTTCAAAAGCCTCTCAGTGATCTAGGAGCACAAGTGTGCTACCATCAGAAATGTGCCTTTTCACCAGACCAAATAAATAGATGGGAATTAAACAGGATAGGCAAAGTGATTCCCAACTCCTCTGAGTAAGTGATAATTAAGCACCAAGCTGCGCTTTTCAGACACAGACACTTTTGAATTCATCTCACTCCAGAACCTGAAGTTGCTCACCTGGTAACAGGAGAGACATCCACATTGCAGTAAAACTATAAGTAACAGCAAACATGTGGGACTTTGAGGCTTCTGAATCAAGGCCAGTCTGCAGCTTTAAAACCATACCAAGACCTAATTTCAGTGTCTTCCTTCAGCATCTGACCCCCTTCTACTGTAAAGCAGACTTCATATGACTTCCTGTATACAAAATGCTAGGAAAGGGTCCTCCAATTCTGAACAGATATTTGGATACACTTAAACACACAAAGGCCAAATATTCTTTTTTAGTAAATACCTAAAATTCTGAAAAGTTTATATTGATCCTTTATCCTAACCTTGGTTTCCTGTACCCAAGATCTAAAGTAGATTCTATCAATTCTGAGAGGTGTTTCAGATAAGGAGGTCATGGATGGGTCAGAGCAAGACCTTTGGTATTTAATGACCCTGTAGCTTGTCTTTTGCACAAGAGCTTAAATTACTACCTTTTATATGTTTTATTGAAGGACAAATAACTCACATGTCATCATGCATCCAGGCTCAAGATTTTGTTTACAGTTGCTGTTCAAACAAAAGATGATCATTTTCCTGTGCAGCATAAAAAATGAAGAGTGCATGGTGACACTGAAAAAAATATTGAAAATCAAGATTTACCGCACTTCTTTCTACATGCATGGATAACAGAACTCACATGAAGAAAGAAACAAATTTATGAAATAAAATATAATACATAACCATGATACTCCTCCTCTTCATGAAATTTGATATCTCCATCATAATTTATCACATTTAATATAATTTAATACCCTCAAGAATGAAAAATATACCTAACTTGGCTAAATATTTTTGGTATGTTTTTTATTTTACTATGGTACAATACTGATAGATATTTTGAAAACTGTGCCAGCGTGGACTAGGCATAATATTAATAGAAAGTGGTGCTAAGGCCACCTTTAAACATTGCAGAAAGCAGTTACTATATATACAAAGGAAGTTCAGATTCAGAATCTGTGCATTTAGTTTGGAAATGTGTTTTATAGTATCCAAAAGTGGCAAATGAAGGAACGAATCCTAGTTTTCTTATAGTAAGTCTGATACATTAGGCTTAACGATTGCCTTAGAATTCGAAGAACATATAGCCTTACTCCTGATCCATGTAATCCTGAAATGAAGGTCCATACTAGTAGGAAATGAAAAGAATTTTTTTAAAAACTGTTTGAAGTGCAGCAATTTGACACCTCCTCAGAACTTATGAAGGTTCATAGTAGTACTACTAATCACATGGTATTGGGCAGAAGGAAGAAAAAATGACCCCAGGATTGCGGTGACAAACTATACATTGGAGATGGCAACAAAGGTTATAACTACAGTTAGAGTTTCTGATTTCATAAGAACTCACCTTTCCCTATAACCAGAGAATCATCATAGAATTGTAAACGTTGGAAAAGATATCTATGGTCAAGTGCAACAATTAACTCAGCACTGCTAAGTCTACCACTAAACCATGACTCTCAGTATCATATCTACACATTTTTGAACACATATAAGCAGCTTTCCTAACATGACTGTGATTTCTACAGTATGTTTTGCTTATGTATTGGACTCTGTGATTCTAATTCACAAAATGCTCATGAATTTCAGTGCATTTTAGAACACAACATTTTCTTAATCAAAGGTTTGAGGCACGGCTGTCACCTCCATGGTGATAAGGAGTAAAAAGCAGGTAGCAGACAGCTTCCTAATTGGCTACAGGATGCCTGCATAGTTTGTTTCATCTACTACAACTTCAGAACATCTCTTTATTTCAGAATACATATTTCTAGAATAGATATATCTGAGATCTGACCCAGGCCCATAAACTGTTCCAGTTTTGAGGTCCTTTAACAGAGTTTAGACAAAACCCTAAAAATGCTGCAGGACACTGAAATGTAGTACCCTTCAAACTGTAAGACAAAGTGGCAGTGCAACACAGTAAGGAAAAAGCTTCCAGAAAGTCAAATGTATCAATCATACAAAATGGGATTTGTTCTGCTATAAGGAAAAGCAGGTTTGTGAAAGCAAAAAGTATTCCTAAAATGCTGAGTTAATATGCACAATTACAGAATGGTTAAATAAAAACATGGATGAGAGATTCTTGTTGACATGATCATAGAAACCTATTACCATGAAAGAGATGATTCTTTGCATACCAGAAGTGATGAAGTGAAAGCAGCCTGAATGACTGTGAGAATGATAGTCCAGATTTAGAGCCACCTGAAATCAAAATATTGTATTCCAAGAACCTGCTGCATTAATCAGAAATAATACCTCTGGTAATCAGAAGCAGTACCACTGACTGACCTTATGGGAAGACAACTTCCACCTATGAAATGGAAGCCCAAACATAAAAGACTCAGCCAAAAGAATTAAATGACTACATCATCACCAATGAGAAAGAGGGCTGGATATGGTATATACAAATAGTTGATGCTTGAAATTGCCAGGAGTAATCTGGTGCCAAGAGAGATTTGAAGGCTGTCAAATAAAAAGCAACAGATCTGCATGGAATTGTTAGTGCAACAGATAAAAGACAGTATCAAACATCAAGTGTGAATGAGTAATGAATTCCTTAATGCTTAGAACTGAATCAAAGTTCAGCAAATATACCTGCTTTGGTTAAGAGATGTTCAGCATCTATTACAGGAGAGAAGGAAGACATACTGCTTGGGCAAAGTGAACAAGCCCTTTGAGCCAAGACATAGCTTGTTCACTCTTCCAAGATACATTCAGTGACATTCTTGGGCAGCTGTTTACAGCAATATGAAGCATGCTAAAGAGATACAGTGCTCTAGACAAGCATTATTAATTAAATAGATTCAACTCTTCTCAGAATGGACAAATATTGTTCACTCTTATCCATACATTACTTTGCTTTGAAATGATTCTGAAAGAACTGAGATCACAGTAGTTAAGAAACACCAGTGTTTGGTCTTCCATTTGAACAGAGTTCAAGAAATCCTGAGTAGCTGCTGTGCAGAGAACCCTACACACAGGGCTGACATGCCAGATGGGGCAGTGAAAGGACAGCCTTAAAGGTACAGAAGGTGGCATGGCCAGTGCAACCAAGGAAGTGAAGACAAGAACTTGGGCATATCTATTTGTTTCCTTCTATTTGAAAACAACCCAAGGTTTGAATGCATTCAAAATTCCAGCCTGCAGCAATGATTTGGTGAACCAAGAGCTGCAGAAGTGTCCCTGCCATCTACTCACACAACCACTTAATGTCATCAGAAGCTGATCACTGAAAATCATGCAAGTACTAATGTTACCAAACATAATTTCTTTTCAATTCCCAGCTAGACATTTCATATAAACCAGATTTATTGAACTCTGGAAGCCTGTGTTTCTGGGCAACTTCACTCCCAGTGAAGGGCAAATGTCTCATAATTTTATTCTTGTGTTTTCCATCAGGGGAAAATATTGTGTTATTTGCTTATGGCACATTTAAGCAATTATTCTAATTTTCAGCTCCCTACACAAGGTATTTTTGGTCAATGAATACAAATGTCTGTCAGTGCTAAAGCATTAGCTACCAGATGTGTGGAGACTAAGAATGTTACTACATTTGTGAACAACTTTCTGTCAAAACCTACATCACTAAATAATGCCTACCAGCTAGGCATGATGGCTAAAAAAAACCAATTCATAAAACCAGTCACTGATTACGATACTAGTAGATCAGATTTCTGATTCATGGTCAAATACATACACTAAATTAGTCACTTCCTGCCTATAAGGGATACACATACACAAACTGTTACACTCCTAAATATATGACAGCAAATGAAGGAGGAAACCCTTTGAGGCATCCCTTGAGGATCTCCAGCCCTGAACGATAAAATTTGGCTCAAAAGAACAATTGGGTCCAAGGAAACTTCAAATGACTGCTTTAAAGGCCAGTCAACAAGTGCTCACATTTTTTCCACTGAGCTTGAGGGGGGTTGGTCACTGTAGGATTATTATATGAGTTATTTTCTCTCTCTCCAGAAATACAGTTAACTTGCTGGGCTAAGTTACAGTGTCTCCAAAAGCTATTGCTAGAGACTTCTGTCAGAGCAATAGCTTTTGGAGACACTGTAACTTAAAGAGAAATGAATGCAGAAAATTATTATCAAAGTGGAACATGGACAGAATTAGTTATGCAGGAGTTTCTTTGGCCTCATTTTAGTGTTCATTTATGGCACGATGCAGCAGCTCACACTGATACCCTCTGCGGTGTATGGTGCTATTTAATAACACCAAGCCATAAAGCGACTAATCATTCTAGCATGGATAAGAGCTGAACAGACTTCTGTCTAACCTCAGTGACATACTTTAAGACCTTGTGATTAAGTGTTTCTGGGTGTAGCAAAAGCAAAGGCTCTGTTCAGTGCAATTAAGATTGCAACTGTGTCTACTCTGCCTGATAAAGTGTCTAGGAAGCAGCAAGGGAAGAAAAATGTTTGTGCCTTCTTATTCATGTCTAGGTAGTCAGCAGCATGCTCCAATTATTACTGGTCTTTTATTTTTGCCTCCACTATGCAATTAAAGGCAATTTAAGCATTTAAACTTCATCAAACCTCCACTCTAAAAATTAACAGTGATCTCATGTGCTTTATAACAAGTTTTATTGACAGGGTAGCAATTTGTTCTCTCACATTGCCCAAGCACTTAAATGATGGCACATCCTGTATTAGGGTTGGTACTAGCAAGAGAAAGGAATTCATTATGGCTTTCTACAACCTGAACACCTCTTTTGAAAGCTGAGTAAGAGGAATCCTTCTTAGGAGAAGAAACCAAACTACTGAAACAGCTCATGCACGAAGTTGAAAATTGCTGCTTACTTTGACAAATCCTGTAGTATTTTATCCCCTAGTAGTATGTTATTGGAAGAATAGCATGAAGAACCTTTCAGGATTAGCCGTAACAGCATATTATTTCCTGGAGATAACTTCCAAGAAGCCTGTTAACTATTCCCATTGGTCCTGAAATGTTCCTTTAGTTTCAGAAAAACAGATACAGACCATAAGTAAATGCAAGGGCACAGCGTATCTTCTCTCACCGAGAGACAGATCTTCAATCTACTTCACCCTTTCCATTTCCAATATGAAGCTGGCATTCTATATTCAAACACACCTATAAAATCATTTGCAAATGTGACAGCAGTCCTTTTTTCTAGATAGCTGCACATGACATCCAGGATGAAAGGCATGATTGCTTTTGGGTTAACTCCACAGAGTAGTAAGCTCTTGAGCTGAGCTTTCACAGGTTGCTATTTTGTAAGATACAGAGGGAACAATGAACATTGGCCAGAGGAATTCATAACAAAATATGAGAGAAAAGGGTAGACTGTCCAACAAAGGAATATCGCTGAGGTGCTTAATTGAAAAAAAAAAAAACAACCCAAAACAACCACTCTAATTAAAAAGTGATCTGTACCAAGCAATAACACCATAAGGTCAACTGGATCAATAGAAAGTTTTAAACTTTGCAGTGTCTAGGAGCTGAAGAAAGGTGCAATGCCCATCTCAGCAGTGGACAACACAGCCATTCTTCTATTAGCTACAATGTGCAGGCAAACCAGCAGCTGTTTTCCATCAGTCCCACAGCACTGCAGTAAGTACAGTGCAACAGTTGCAATAGCTGAAGGTGCCAGAGCCGTGCTCTGGATGTGCCTGAGCCTTGACACATTCCAAACTCACATTCCAGCTGAATAAATGTGATCAAAATGAAATACTGTGATCACAATGAATTGATGTGAACTCTGCTGCCCCATGTAAAATTATTATGAAAGGATGAAATTAATAACCATTAAAATGTAAAAATTATATGCTGAACTGGAATTTGAATAAAAGAGATTGAAATCTCTGGGTTTCCCATTGGCGATTCAGACAAGTTTGCCTGGATTACATTTCAACAGCACATGTCTCTGTTGAAATCAGAGGCTTCATAGCCATATACCAGCTCTAAACCTATTAAACTTGCAAAACTTCAGCTCTGAAGCACCAAACGTACAACCAGTTGGAATTACTTAGTTTTTGCAAATAAAGGCCACATCATCTGAAAGGACTTTTCTTTCCATAGTTAATATTGTACACCTCAATAGCATGAATAGCATGTGCCTTTTAATAGTAGCAAACTTATTATACTTCATGTTCGAGCTTTTGGAATTTTTTTAAGCTCTTATAACATCAGAATCTCTTCTGATGATGGTGCCCTTCATGGATGACAGGTTGACCAGTCAGCTGAACTTGTTTCTGTGGTTGATGTCATCAAGTAGGTATGGAAAAATGGTTTCTACTCTAAGAATCTGGGAAATTCTAGGAATCAAAAAGAACTTGATACAATTTATGAAAGGCATTAAGGAATGCTTAAGTATTCAAGGGTGGCTTCTTCACAGGCATCGTCACTGGAATAACTACCAGACTGCTATGCATTGTGGATTTCCTGTCCTTGAGCTGATTCTTACATGTCAGCAGAACGCAGATGACATCAGGCACAGGTGCTTTATGACGCTGCTAAAATCAGTATGTCTTTCTGATCTTTAAAGTAGACTAATAGCTGCTTTGAGAAGAACATACTACCTAATTAGAAATTACAAAATAGAGAAGGCCAGTGAGAAAAAAGTTTCCTCGCTCCATTTCAGTCAAATCCAGTTAAACATTTTCCATGAAATTTCATGTTAAATTACTGGTTTCACAGGAATTGTTTTCTATTCTTCTTCAACTCAGTAGAGGACATGTACACTGTCAAAATCTTTATTTTTCTTTAGGAAAAATGTATTAGTATAAACTGAATTCAAAAATTACACATTACAAAGTTAACAACAGTAAAAAGAATGAATATTTGAAAAATAATGAAAAAGTAGCAGTTCTTCAACTTTTCTACGTTTAATTGAATGAGTTGTTTCTGTGTATTATGGGAATATATTTATCAGAATCAGTAGAGACCAAATGTTAATTATGAAGGCCAAGCAAAAATGAATAATCTTACATATAGACCCTGACACATTAGAACTGCAAAGCACTCTCAGATCTTATTTTATGAAAATGTACTGAGTGCAAATGTATAGACCCTTAGGAAGCAATTATCCCTACAAGATTTAGCTATAATTCAATGTGAAATATAATAAGAGATTTAAAAAAATGGTTTCACAAAGAAGAGGATTATTTTACTTTAACTATGGAAATAGGGGCCCACATGCTTCTCTGCATGACCTCTGTGCAGCTGTGGGCATTGCCTGGAGGGAAGATTTGAAATCGGCCTTTTCAGTCTATTAATACAATCCCCTATGACCAATAAGAATATTATAAAAATTAGGGGTGCCAGTTTGGCATTGTGGGGCTGAATGAGCCACAATACTATAAGGAATTTTCGATGCAATAAATTCATTAAATACGGAAATTTTAAATCACATACTACTAATATGTATGCAGAGATTAGTTAAGAAGAGCTATTTTACCAAGATGTGCAGATATTGTTTGGCACAGTACGATGAAAGAGCATGTTACACAATGTGCACTGTATGCCTTCTGTGTCATACGTTTTATTTGTTACATTATCCTCAGGTGTGACATGGAATTTAAATATGTAAAAACAAAATTCTGCAAAACAGTGCTTATATCATCCTCGTGATTTCCAGATCCTGAACTAGCCAATTACTGCCATCACTTATTTCCCACAGTTATAACGTCTCCCTGCCTCTTTGCCTCACTCCTGACTATGGATGGCTACTACCTCAAAGAAGGGTCGCAGGAGCCCTGTCAGCTGATATATCAAAAAATAAATCTGAAAGCTTGTAACTTCTTTAACCTAATAGACTTTAACGTCAGTGGAATGAAATAGGTTTCTTGTGGATTGGTCTTGCACTTTTTCCCTTCTAAGCAACTCACTGCTGTGAGATGATTTTTTAAAAAATAAAAATGAAACAATAGCCACTGGATTTTGTTCTTAAGTGTATTTCAGGGTCCCACAGAGGTAATGATCTCATCTTTTATCACAGACTTTCATGCCATCCTTAATCCCGATAACCTCATTTTTACTCAGTTAAGATTGCAAATATCCCTGCAGCACAACTGATGTTTACACTTCTGTTACTCCCTTAAACTCCTCATCCTCAGGATACATCTTCTGCCAAACTGAATCAACAGATTGCCTCAACATTAATTAAGTGTAAGAGAACAGGGAAAATTAAATTAAAAAAAAAAAAAATTCCTTGATACAAACTGTCCTGGAGAGACTCAGCAGAAATAGCTAGATTTCTTCTGCTGGACAGGTTAATAACAAATAGCACAGTTTCCCAGTTTGCATGTGGAGGTGGTTAAAATAAAAGTAATTCTTTGGATTATGGTGACAATAAAAGCTGAGTTGATATTTACCCTGTACCACAGAGACAAACGATGTGTTCTTATTCTCTGAAAATGATTGAATGTCCAGAGGGTGCTCTGCAGTGGAGAGAGGATAGGACAGGATGCTTTGGTCTGTACATGCACTCTGCATGCAGCCTTGCAAGTCCTACTGAGCACATACAAGAGGCAGGAGGTGAGAGCCAAGAACACGAGGGTTTCACAGGGGAGGTGTGTGACCCATCACAGGGCTCTGGCTGGATATTTCTTTCTCTGGTAGTTGTGCCGCTGACAGCAGCAGAAGCATGCCAGACATCTGCAGCCAGCCCCAGAGCACTGACCAAACCCACCCCTAAGCGAGTCACTTACATGACTCTCATCCTTACCAGATATCAGTTTTCCGGGCTGTGGCTACACTAAAAGTGGGTGATAAGCTTTTCACTTAAATGAGGCCAAGATCCATGCTCATGTGCTGTATATCAAATATTTTAAAAAATATTCCAAAGGACCTGTCCTGACTGAAGGCGACAGTAATATGAACTGAGAAAAACTATGAAGCTACAATATTAAAAAAGTTAAACTTTAAAAAAATCAAAAAGCAGTCTTTTTTTTTCCTCCCCAGACTCTCATCTCTGAGAGACTATGATCAATTAACCTTTAACTTTGAAAAATAAAAAAACTCCTGTGACAGTCAGAAATGAAATTCTTTAAAGATTAGGTGCTGGGAGAGCAATATCAGGCTTAGAATGAAATCCTAGTAACGCTCTGAACTATCAAATCACTTCTTGCTCTGAAAATATAATTATTCTCTAAGCGTTATGTCAGACAATATTAAATGCAAAAAGTGTAGCTTAAATAAAACTTCTATCAGAAAGGTTCTCTGCACAATATTTTCAATGACACAGAAAAAACAAGTCAGCATGCAATTAATGAAAAATAATACTATGTTCAATAAGTAGCATGCCTGGCAAGTACTAACTTTAGTGACATCACATTTAAAACAATACTGTTATTGCAGTCAGAAATAGCCCTGAATGTTTATCATCTCCATTTCTAGTCATCTACTTTCATTATTGCACACCTGATTTTGTAGTATTCACCATAGATTTTGATGGCAATTTTAAACCCGTGGAATATACAGCATTTGTGTGGCACACAGCCTCTCTCCATTTATTATTACATTTATTGTTTTTCTTACTGGAAAATGTCAAACTACATAGGGATTTACTTTTGTTCTAATACTTTGCTTTGATTCAAGTTGTTGTATGTATAATGATGTTTCCCAAATAAAAAAATAAAAAAGAAAAAGGAGGCAGAGGAAAATCTATCTATAAATGAGATACCTTTGGATCTTAATGTATAAATCAAACAGTTTTAAAATGATAACACAGTATAAACACAGAGTAGCTTCTGTATTTGTATTGTATCTCCACTACCGATAAACGTGATTTTTAAGAATAAAGTGGTTGAATAGGTGTGCGCAACGCTTGCACATCTTACCTGGCATAGTCTCTTATCCTGGCTAGCGGTGAGATTGCAGGGTATGTAGCTATCAATTCCACTGACATTACAATTTCCCTTTCTCAAAGCGGCAATAACCTGTCACTTTACACTGTCCTTTCTCTGACCCTCTCCCGCCTCTCTGCTCATTTTTATTCTTATTGACAAGACTTATTATTCCTCCTCCCAATTCCAAGTAGCTACCCTTTTGCAAATAGTAGTATCAACTATGTGGTCACTAGTAGTATCGGTCAACAATGTTATTAATATAGCACACACTGCTGGGAGCAGATCAAACAGCCATGCTTTAAAATATTAGTTTTCCAAAGGTGCCATGAGGTGAATAGTTGCAGTTTTCTTCACCTTATACAATGTAATATGGCACGGAGAGATCTAAAGAATTTTGTGTTAATTACCACCCCAATATTTTGGAGGATATGTTATTTTATTTCTTGTTGCTTTCATACGTAAAATAGAATAAAACCATAACAGAAGGGTGCTGTATCTCTGTTTAAAGAAGCAGTTGTTGGCAAACACCATAGCTCACTTCTGCCGAAATGTACACAACTGATATATGCAGCCCAGAAAGCTGGCACCAGGGGCTTACAACCTTAATTTGCCTGCAAGAAGAAATGGAGATTTACCTTCAGAGCACGTTCTTGATTGTTTTCAGCAGTCATATGTCTCGTGTTGTTTGCTGAAGTCTGGTTCTGCTCTTTCAGATGATGAAGCTCCTGCTCCAGCCGTTTGCACTGCAACGAGGAAAGAATCCCATTAAGTAGGGGAGTGTGGGCATATTTTTTTTCAACAAGCCAAACGAGTTAACGTAAATAACCCCATCACCATTTCTGCAGTAGTGAAAGCACCAGACAAAAGCCAGTTACAATCCTAGACAGTACTAAAGCTACATTTTTAAAATGTGTATCATTATTCAGTTTCTTCCTGGTCCAATAGCATGCAAAAAAAGCTATAAATCAGATATTTATCAGAATGGTGGGTTGAATTTCTGCTCCTAGTTATACCAATATATAGCTAGATTTTTGCTTTTATGTATTAAGTAAGTAGATATAAAAGAATGCATGCTTTTTGAAATGCAAGCAAATGAAAGACCCTCCTCCCAAATCAAGGATCCAGTCTTTTATTAGAAAATATGGATGAAATTTTTAGATATGTATTTTTCACACTAAGAGGTTACTCTAATTCTCCAACACACACAACATACTGAATGAAGTTTTAGGATTGTTTTAGGATTATTTTCTTTAGATATTTAACTTAATGACAAAAAAAGAAAAAATTAACAGTTGCTACTGTGTCCCTATGCATGTAGATTTACTTCAGTCTGCTGAGCATTTATTTTAATGATTAAAAATCTGCAAGTTGTAACACAAATTATATTTTGCTCTTTTTAATGCTAACTATAAAAAGTCTTGCCCAGTTCCTTGGTTTGAAAGAGCAATTAGCTGTCTGCAGACAGTTTTTTGCCTTACAAAAAAAAACTGTTAAAAAAGAAAAAAAAAAGAAAGAAACCACCCCCCCAAAAAACCAAAAACAAACAAACAAACAAAACAACAACAACAAAAAAAGAAAACAAAAGAGACGAAGTACCATGAAGACATTTGAGAACATCAGGGAAAAGCAGAGTACCAGGAGAAGCATTTTACACCAGCGTATTACAAGCAAATAGTTTGGCTATGATCACCAAAACCCAAAGCTAATAGACTGTGTGAAAAGATAATTAATTGATAAAAAAATATTTTAACACATACTTGCTGAAAACACTAGCAGAAAATGAAGAAGAATTGTGATATAATGCCCATGTAAGCACTGCTATCTCAAATGAAAGACCCAGTCAGTCTTATGTGGTGTCTTAGTGACTGTGGACAACACAGAACTGAGCTTCCCGTTATGTATATGCACCCCATTCCTAAGCAATTCAGCATATGGGACAATGAAGCCTGGCTCATGTAAACTCAAACTAAAGAAAAACTGTGAAACAGAAAGCTTCAGAACTGAGAAAACTATAAATGAGGCCTAAGTAAAATAAGGAATGCTAAAGAATCTTGAGACAGAACTTTTAAGGATATGCCAATACATACAAATCTTAAACACAAAATAAAGCCTAACAATACGCTGGTCATCAGGTATCCAGTATAGTATATAAACCAGAATAATCCAATCCTCTATTTGAATAAATTTTAAACATTTGTAGGAGCCCAAAAGTAGTATTAAAAATTCCATTCACCTATCTGTTGTTGTATTTCATTACTTCTGTTAGAAATCTGAGCTTATTTCTAATCGGATTACTTATTTTAAAGGCAGTGAATTTTTCTGGCCCAATACATTCTCCTAGTGTGTGTTATAAACTTCCTTAATGTACAGTTTCAGTTTTATTGTGAGAAAAAAAGGCATTTTCCCATAGATAGGGATACAGAAAAAATATTAAGATACATTTGATTTTAAGTATTTTCACATATTTGAGATATTTAATGTCTGTGTTTCTCAGACACAGACACAACACACACACAATCACAAATCACAGAATCCCAGATGTAACTTTTTCCATGTCCGGCATGAGAATTATGTGTTTGCAAGTATGAAGGTGCTAATAAAACTACTGAAGAACTAAACATAGATTATGTTGGGTTTTTTTCTCTAGCAATGTTTTTGTCTTAGTTTATGTGATCTAAACATCATTTAAAAAAAATCAATCTACCACTACAGGCACTGTACATTACATCATGTATGCTCACCAGGACACTCACTTTTCTGCTTTGCCAGCATTCTTCTTCAAAACAGTGTTTTGGAATCCACAATTTGACAACCCTATTTTACGTAAATATTATTAAAAAGACTAAAATCTCTATTTACCATTAAAACCTGAATTTATAATCATGCTATTCTCTTGATTCCAAAAGGTACGTGAAAATAAGCTAAGAGCAAAACCTAGCTATAGGACTACATGAGAAAAGGTCTAGGTGTACAGAGCAGATTCCACCACTGAGAACACGGACGCAATCTTAATTTTGCTCTCTACTTAACTCCTGTGAAGACAGGACACTGAAATAAAGAGCAGCATTGGGACTCAAGGATCTTGCAGAACACAGAACAAGTTAGGCACAGTAAAGATGCAACGCAGCTTAAAACGGATAAACCTTCCTATCAAGTCACCCTTGATATGATTACACTTACATCAATCTTGGGAACATTTTGTAATTTCTCTTCCATTTCATTTCTACTGAGATTGTCGATATCTGAAAGAAACAACTAGGGCATTTTCAAGTAGTATTACTGCTTGAATTCAATCTAGAACATCATTAAAAGAAATGGTGATCTAATTTGAGCTTTGCACCCCAGTGTTTTACTATGTTGGAAACAATGTAGTAACAAAAGATATTCTCACTTACTCTTGGCTGTCTAGGAAGTAAAATCTTCAATTACCCTCTTTGTGAAAGCATTATAATAATAGCTATAAAGAGCAACACTGCGTATGTCTTAATAGAATTTCATACATTACAACTTTGATACCTGAGTTACTTTTAAAATATTACAATAGCATTCTAAAGGCAAGCATTCCTTTTCATAAGAGCAGAAGCATATGAAATTTTAGTGTAACCTCGCTGTAAAGAAAAGTTTTAAAAATAGAATTTAAAACAATGCAATCCTTCTATTCATTTGAGCCAACATTTTTTGAATTCTGTGTCATTAGTTGTTAGCATGGTCCAGTAAAAATAGATGTTCTTTAGAAGAACATGTGTTTTTATTGGTTCATTCCAGGGCTCTAAAATGCCAACAGCTGCAAGTAAGAAACTGAATTTCCTTCTAAAAACATGTATAAAAATACTTTCTGGAGCACAGTGAAGAGAGGACGTCATCCAACTTGGTACTGACAAAAAGGAAATGTTGGATGTATCCTTTTAAGAAAGCTGAAAGCTAAAGGAAGTGTTTCATTTGAAGTACTATGTCTAAATTCTGTTATCTCAAACTCGTGAAAATTCACATTGGGGAAAACTTCAAACAGACAATATATTTTGTGCAACACAGGTTACATAATCATCGGATCTGAGGTTTAATTGTGCCCTTAAATGCAAATTCCCATGAGTTCAACACGTTATGAAACATAGGCTGTTAATTGAGAAAACGGCTTCTCTACTTCAGATACTTTGAGTACATCAAAGAATATGAGAGCAGTGTAGACATGTGTCAATGAGAAAATGTCTTGATCAGAACACTGATGACTTTGCCGAGTAAAGGATATTAAAGCCTCAGAAAAGGTAATATAATTTTATAAAGGTATCACACAAAAAACTTACTAAGAATTAATTTTACTGTGTGGTCTATTGTGTGTATTCACAGTTCTGTAGCCAGAGAGGCAATACAGATAATTGAAGGTACAAAAAAATGCACCCCCAAAATCAGCCCTGACAAAGGTTTTGTCTCTTCTCTCAAACCCACACATTTGTGTTCCTCTCTAAAGGGATTTGCCCCAGAGTCTCCTACCTTAGCTAGCCTGATTCAGGTGATAATGTACTTGATGGATGTCGCCCTGATTTTCAGCCTTCTTGTATCTCACAGTTCATAGTTCTTAAGTTTTTTCTCACGCACGGGTGTTATAAATAGAAGCAATGTTTTTGTTAGTTCAAGTTAGTTTACCTATTTTCTTCTTAGAGATATGGACAGCTGATGGACAGTTGTCTTGAGCAATGGGATGGGGAGAGGTGTCAACCTTCTCCCCCAATCTCTGGCCTTTGTAGAAATACTATAAAAGTGGAGTCAGATTTTGTAATAAACAGTTCATGCCTTCTCACCAGACAGCGTGTGTGTGTGTTTGTGTGTCCAACAATGACAGACGGACAGTGAAGCTCATTAAGCCTATTCCAAGTCTTCCTTGTGCAACTATTACTGCCCAGCTGTACAGTTGTCAGCACAACATCATCCATTCCCAGCAACAGGGACTCAATCTTCTCTTTAACTGTATTTCCACCATGCAGCTCTTCTAAATACTCAGTCTTTTGAAACAAATACCTTTGTACCCAGCACAGGATATATCACAGGCAGCTAAGACACAAAATGAAAAGCAAAGCAGGTAACATACCAAAAGGATAAGAAGAGATGAAGCTAGAAAAGCAAGGATAGACAGCAAGTAAACAAATCCTTCCCTCCCATCTTAAAATGTAAACTATTAGGCTATTTTTTAAATGAGCATCAGGTTGCATGATTCAGCAGAATGAGGACGTTTGTGAGAGGCACTGGTTCAAGCTGCAGTGGGTGCTGACCCCTTTCAGTGACTCTCCAGGTGGGAGTGCTGGAACACCACAGGGAAAATCCAGACAAATTGAAAAAGGAGCATCTGCTAAAAGGGACACTGATGAAGAGGTCAGGAAATGGACCAGGAGACTATCACTGAGTAAAGGCCAAGAGGCCCACCCAGAAAGTGATGGCTAAACGACAGCCCCAGCTCCAGCTACACAAAAGGAGTAAAGATGGTTTACCTTGAATCAAGTATTTCAGAAGATAGAAAAATCAATGCAAATAACCACTTAATAGTGTTTGGCCTTTACTAGAAAATGAGGTTGCATTAACATATCAAACATAACTTTAGCACTTGTATAAACAAATCATCTTTAACATGCTGTCAGCTTTTCACCATTTTCTTCTTCAACTTGTACCTGTAACACATTAACATAGTGTTACACTGCCTGCCACATCTACGCAGATTGATGAGTTATTTTTTGATCGTTATTTAACATGATTCTTCAGCAAGATGTTCTCAAAGTAAAAGGTTCAGACATTACACAGAAGTAAAGAAAAACCTGCAAGCCATTGGAGAATAATGTTAGCTGGGATAAAGGTGGAATACAGCAAAGCATTAGCATTGAGCAGAGCGACCACCTGCCCCCAACCATTTGGACCCTGCACAATTCGTATGAAGACAACACCTATCCCCAGAGGGTTCATGCAGAAGCCTTGTTAGCTCTGCACTTCTTAGGTCAACCAGGCTGTTCATGTGCTTTCATAGAGACAGAAATATTTTGCTACACCAGGGTCCCTCGCACTCATCTCACAGAACTAAGATGGTAATGTCAGATGAATTTCTCATTTTGTATTTCAGCACAGATTTGACCCAGGAAAGGGTACTGTGACTACCTGCTGCTGCTCAGAAAGCAACAGCTAAAACTGAATATAACAGAAAACCATAACACTTCCTTACTACAAATGCAGTCCTGGTGACTATTTAATCCTGTTACATCTATATTTGCCTTTGATATTATTATATGGCATATAATATTTTTCATTGCCTTTCATTAAAAGGAATACAAAGTAACCTCTCCTGAACTTATGGCAATATGCTAGGGGGAAAAAAGTCAACACATTATGCCATTTATATGCTAGGGAAAAGGGAAAGGAATTGATTTGTCTCTGTTATGAAAGGTATGGGGGTCAAAGTCAAATGAAACAAATGTACTAAGATGAGGCAAAATTGTGCACAAAGTTCTTTCCTGAATTCTGAATAATATTTGATTGTCTTATTCAATTAGTACATACAAAAGATAATATTTCATTATAATACATTTGTTCATCTAAAGTCCTTATCAAAACTTGCAGTGTTTACAAACTTAAGAATCAGCACTGGCATAAACACACAAGAGTATATACTTGAGGAGCTTGCTGAAAACAGCCACAGTGCCTAGATGGAGGCATTGTAACATGCTTGTTCCTGTACTGACCTGAGTGAGATCAGCTGGTGAGGCAGGTGGATCTTTGGTCTGACCTGATTGCACCAGTCAGTCTTATGAGGCCTCCCTAGTTTAAAAATACGTAACCATAGTCTCCCAAAAATAGCTTAATTCTGTCATTAAACTTAAGGTAACATATTTTTATTCAAGTCACACAAAAATCAAAAGTGAGTGCTAAGTCACTCACTGTGGGTCAACCAGTGCATAATGACTTGATTGCATATCAGTGCCTTCACTTCAAACACTGAGTAAGTACTCTGCCACATTCTGTGGACTTTTATGCACAAAGACCTTGCTGATCTGGAATTCTCAATTACTGAAGTAGTGTGAAATAAAAATAACCTAGTTCCTACTGAATAACTTGGGAAAATGGTTTATATTCTCCAAATTCTGGGAAAGTCAAAGACCACCTGAACAGCAGAACTATTTTTCCAGATGCATCTTTTTCCTTTATGCATTTTAAGTAAAATGCCCATGAGCAAGTTAAGTGACACCGATACATTGATGGAAAATGCATCAATATCACTGAAAGATATATTTATGGGCTACTGAGATCCTATGACTACACAGCATAATGCTTCCAGAAGTGATAAAGTGCATCTATTTTTTGAAATTAATTAACACATATTCATTGCAGTGAACAACTGAAGTACAGATAACTATTCCAGACACCAAACATGAAAAAGGTGAAGAAACAAAGCTACTTTTTCACTTGTTATATTTTTAAGTCTTCACCTGTGGAAACATGAATATAGTGAATAAGCATATGAAGCAAACAAAACCAAAAACTGATTCTTCTCTTAGTTGGTTATTTTGTTCACCTTTTCTTACTTTTTTTATAATGATCTCTGCTTCAGGCTGGCTCACAGCTCAAATATGCCAAATGGAGCACAAGTGTTCTCACTCTGACTGCCCCTCTTCCCGCTCCCCTTAATATTTTCTTTTTAACAGTCTGCCCCTTGTCCCAAATTCATCACAATTTCTGGAGAGGCAAACATCTTGCACGACTTGGATGCTATACACTCTTTCCTTTGCAGACAAAAATAATACCAAAGTCATCCAGTCAAAACACAAACCAACCTTTGGTGTCACTGTGAATTATGTACTTTGAACTGCAGATGTTTGAAAGCACTTATATAAATAGAATTTATCCTTTTTCTTCTAAAGTAATAATTTTAAAAGAAATAAAGAAATAAATTAGTTTCTACATAATAATCACTAGAAAATTTTTCCATGAAATTATAATTTTGAATTAAGGTTTTCTAACCTCTGAGAAAAATTAGTTCAGTTCAAAGTTTTGGCAAGCCATCAACAAATGTGTTTGAATGATTATTTATACAATGCTGAGCAGCTTAGAACTACTGGAATTTCAAGACAGAAAAGTGTTTTTGTAGAGTTTAGGCCTCAGAAACATATGCATCTTTAAAAATTTATACTCTATTAGTAAGAGAAACAGATGTAAATGCTTCTTTTTTTTTTTTTTTTTTGTAGCCATGCGATGGTGTCTTGCTTTAAAAAGCTACAAAAAGTAAAGCATCAAAATAACAAACAAAACATTTTTGTGTCACTATGAGCCAGTTGCAACCTACAGCAGTAAGGCAGATAAAATGCTGTAGGCATGACTAGGTTTTCTCCTACCACTCCTCTCCCTGTCTATTTCTGAACACTTCAAATGCAGCAAAACAAGTTTTCATTTATTTTCATTTTAATAATTGAAGGAACCGTAAGTGCACAATAAGACATCCAGAAAATTTAGTACATAAAGTTTAACTGTTTACACCCTTCATGTTAACCATCCTTACACGTGCAGCGATTCCACAGCACTGAATAGCATTGATACCCATCCAACTGCATTCTCTACATATTCTTACTTTCTTGCAATGATGATATTTCAAAGATCAAAACAACCCTGCTCTACTTTTCAATGTGTTCAGCACACGTAGACTTTCCTGATCAGTGGAACTCATTATAAAATTGTGCAAGAAATAGAGAAAAGAAAAGGTGACATTCTTGAGCTGTATGTGACTCACAGGTCATTCAAGCAGGGTTCCTGCGCTGGCTGCGCACTGGATGACCACGCCTGTGCTAACAAGGGCTGCTGACAGACTCCTGATCTGCAGGAGGAAACAACAGCAGGAGCTGCCGAAACCACGTAATTGGGTCACCTTCACATTTTTCTGTGTCCATTGCATATAAGTTAACAAACATACCTCTGAGTTGTTTCTAATCAAAACACAAACCTAGTAACCTGGTGTCAAACATTTATTCATGAGGCTGTACTGGGCCTGAAAGTAAGCCAAAATGCACTCAACTGAACTAAGAGTGGTTTTTTTTCCTAATTGCCTGTCATATATAAATAAGCAACTTCTGCTTTACATCAAAGTCACGTTATTAATTCAATTTTTTAATTTCATGCCTATAAGTCTAATAAATTATGTATAAACTAAGCATGTAAGCAAATGAGTAGTACACAAGTAGTACACGTGTTCATGCCCCACTGCAGTTTTAGAAAGACTAGACACTGTCACAGTACAATGACATTATAATTCACATGTCAATGTTATATTTAAAAGCAAAGGAAATTACCAATACTCCCAAATAATTCAGCAAATGCAAAATACTAATTAAAATTTTATCATAAGAGCAGAAGAGCACTCAAGAGCCAAGATTCTCTTTTAAAAGCAATGACAAAAAAAGTAAGTCTTGATTAGCTAAATTCTAAATCACTGAATAAAGGTCTGCAGGTAAAATAAAAATTAGACTAAGATCACTTTTAGTTTCAATGGACATCAGCAAGTCCAGCATACAAATACAAGAGAAGTTTTCAGAGCAGAAAGGTCTGCATAGAAAATAAAAGAGTAATTAACCTCAACATCTTTAAAAACATTTAAAGAATAAAATTACACAACACCCCAGATGTTTCTGAGTAAATTTGCCATTTAAGAATCACATGCATTAATATACTACTTACACGAAAACCAGGACCTAAATACCCTGCTGACTACCTGAAATAATTTCTACCATGGTTAAGTACTAAGTAGTACTGCAAGAAAGGTCACCTAGAAGCAGGTCAAATCATCATTTAATAATACTAAAATATTATTCTGATCTTACTTTATTTATGGTCTTAGCATGCATTTTCCAAATCAATGCAACTTCCACATACTCATTTGCAAGGCAGCTTTGGTCAAAGATTATGAGTTACTAATGGACAGAACATAAATTTCAGAAAGCCATAAGCTATATTTTTAAATACCTTTAAAAAAGAAATTTACTTCTCCTTCAGCGCTGAAAGGAGGACATATAAGTCTTCCCTCACCAAGTTCCTTAGTTTCTCCCTCCTTCAAATGTAGCATCCTTCTTTCTGTCTTTTGCATGGCAGAATGAACATATAATGCACACTCTAATTCTCAGTTCTTTTCTTGGCCTGAATAAGGTTCACTTCACTACACCACTTCATTTTTTGTCTACATTTTTACTTCACCTTTTTACCAGACATATTCTCTTTATTACGATTCTTCTTCAATTATACTCATAAATAGTTATGTTGTAACTTTTTGTAAACACTGACTAATCACTTTTTCCAACACTCAAATCAAATTAGTAAAAAGTAGTTTCTTGTTTTGTGGGATGACAAATTACCATAGAAAGTTTAAGAATCTTAATCAACAAACAAGATCATGTCAGAACTGGGATTACTACAACCCAAACCTTTGTTTTATTGATGCAACCAAATGACACGGAGCTATTGCTTCATGTGGCCACATGTTTTGCTGGTTCCTCAGAAGAGTACTCAGCTCCATTACAACCAGATGGCCTGTGGCCAAGAGACAGCTTGTCAAACATCTGACAATACACCATGACAGAAAGCTGACAATTGCTTTTGTTTGAAGCCTTTCCCCCACCCTCACTTAATAATCTGCAGTGTTGGTACTCAAACAATATATATAGTCGAACAGAGGTAGTGAAAATGTGAAAGATGCATGAAAATGAGAAATTTTAAAAACATTCACATCCTAATCTTCCAACTAGATCTAGAAATTAGGAATCTGATTAGCAGATATAAGCAAGGCACTCAGCTGCAGACTGAGATTATGTTTTTAGAAAGTACAACCTTGTTTAATTGAATGTAACCAATATTAGTTGACAAGAAAACAAAATTTGGTAAGCAATCTGTCATTCTAATGAGCTGGTTTTCAAATAATCTTCAATGGATTTTTGTAAAATCCATATGCAAACAAGGCTATTGCTGAAACATTAAGTTGGCATTTACTGCACAAAAGGACAGGAATACTTCTGGTCCATCTTTAAATATCATCACATTTTTCAAGAAAACAGTATCATGGATCATGTATAGATGGCAGAGTTTTAAAATCTTTTTATTCTGATACTGTGATCATGGTATTGCAGGTGTACCTTTTAGTACACACTGTCTGTTTGTCCTAATAAATTTCATACTCTCAACTGAGCCATCAATTGCTTAAGTAGCAGTTCTTGAATATTTTCTGGTGTATAACGTGTCCACACAATACTTGTTCAACATGTAATAAAAGCTACTTTAAACTACAGATTATTACAAACTACAGCACCAACAAGGTAGGTGAAAACACAAACCTCTGCAGATAAGCCAGGGACAACAGACACTTTTCGAATAAATGATCCCAATCATTTGCCCTTTTCCCTTGGATTTTTAGGAAACTTTAATACTGAAGGACATAACTATGTGAAAGCAATATTAATGGCAGTGTTTTAACTAAGTACAAGGATGAAAATGAAGTAACTAATTACAAATCTTCAAATGTTGTTATGAAAACACTTTCTGTCTCATCAATATAGAGAAAGTAACAGCAAATATAGCTAGGTAACAGAAAATATATAAATTGTATTCTAGACAGCTTTGACAGTTTGTTTCTATGCACTGAAACGTGGAATGAAAATAATTTTAAAAAATCAAGAAATTAATCAGCTTTGCACAAACTTTAAATAAATCATACATAGAATACAAAGGCATCCCAAAAAGAAAGATTCAAGGAAGGAAACCAAAGCCTGCAAAACTAAAACAAAATCACACATTTAGAAATCATGTACTGCTCATCTTCGGTAACACAGAGAAATGCCTGTATGATTGTGGTACATGAATAAGACTTTGCAAATATTAAATAGCAGTTAAATCTGAAGATTCTAACTCTGTAACAAAACTTAGCTTTAGCTTCATTAAGGTGTTTCACAGAGATCGGGGTGACTAGATACCCAAATAGATGCACCTTCTTGGGAGGGCTGATCCTGCAGCTTTGAATAACAGTCACCTGAAAGCTTTCAAATATGTTACTGAAAAGCAGAAATGCTTAAACCTAGAATCAGCTGTCTTTGACCTGTGCAATTACCAACATTGCTCTCATCCTGGCAATTTCATTCTTCATGTATGGAGGATAGGACACCCTAAGGGGACAAAAAATTAAGAAAAACACAAAGATAGAAGAATGTTATGAGAACTTCTGAAAGCAGAATGATAGGCTTGCCTGCCAAAACAAACAAAATGGGTAAAATGCATGACTGCTGCTGAGAGGAGTCTAGATACAATAGAAGACACTATACATGATGTAAGGAGAACATGTAAGGAGAGACGCAGCTGTTGGCTGGCCCTACAGTAGAAGGCCAGCTGATGGAAGTATTTAGCATAAGATATTTACAATAATTTTACTGTTTCTTCTTTAAGGTTGGCACTGGATGCTCTACTTTTCACAGTGAGTCTTTCAAGACCATTTTTTTTAGACTAAGACTCTGTTGAAGTCCTAACCTTTTGATTGTGAACAGTACTCCAAGCAATGAGGCTGAAAAAATGCTTGTAGACTAAGAAAGAAAAGCTTTGACTTAAAGATGAAGGAATTAAACTCACAGAGAGGCCTAGTATTCACTCCCATACTGAATACAACAAGATAGCAGAGCACTTACAGGAAAAATGAGTGAAAACTATTTTTTTCTAACATTGCTGGGATCTGTAATACCATCTCTGAAATAAATTCTTCATCATGATTATAACAAGACTTGAAAGAAATCTTACCTATTGGTGAAAAGTCGTCTCAAGAGACGACTAGAAACAAAGTGTTCATAGTCATTCTTTCAATAGAGAGCTTTACTCTGTTTTTTGGGGTTTCTCTAATCTTTGGTAATACTTCTGCAGATAGCAGAGAAAGAAGTTACAGCTAGTTAAGAAATAAGCAACAGCCTAACTGAAAGATGACCAATAACTGTTGCACAACTTTAGTTTTATATATATATATGTATATATATATATATATATACTTAGATTTACATATTTATAGCTAGTAAGTAATAAATAATAGGTAATGTTAGAATTCCTCTCTCTCAAAATATAGTTATCAATTCTATGTTATTAACACTATACAGGCACATTCATAAGCATTACTGCATCACTATTTTATATCAATTGAATACTGTGTAGTTAGCCACTTGTATTCTGTATTTCTGATGACAACTCCAGAACTGCAAAAATTTGTCATACTTGTACAATTTAATAGTGTTCTCCATCTGCAATATTTTTTTTGTTATAGCTACAAGTACACTTTTTACATAGTCACAGCTTCTTAAGGGCCCTTAAGTATTTCTATGTATTTGAATTTCTATGTAATTGAATTTAAAGAAGTATTTTCAATACGAAGGCAACTATACACCAAAATATTTTGTGCTTCATATTCAACAATAAATCAAAAACATGACTGAAAAGAATGACAACAAAGCATTAACTTCAGAAAACATTAAAAAGTTCCCTTACAAGAGCATCTTACAATCACATGCAGACTACATGCAATAGGGAAGCTGTCCTTCATTTGCAACAGAGGGTAATGGAAGCTAAATTTTTCTTGTTCTCAAGCAACTCAGCTTGAAAAATAATTAACAGTGAATAAACAGAACATGGAAAAGAGGCTAAATCCTAGATACTCACAATCTGAAGCACGAAACAGTAAAGCCATACAACAAACAAATGTAGGCATACTTGGTGAACCAGACAAAGATAAGTTAATGCTACAGTGAAATCTCTCTTTCATAACGAGAATATTGATAGATTTACTAGTTCATTTTTTTTTTCCAGGAGCACTACACATTTTAAACCAGAACATGTGAAATAATTTCATCAAGGCTAAGAACTTGGAAAAATTGATAGCTTCACAGTCAAAAAAAAAAAAGGGTCATGATATTCACACCAAACCAAGAGAGAAAACTATTATTTTGATAATTGTTATCTGAATATTTAAAAACAGTCAAAAATCTAGAAAGAAATGGAACTAACAAAAACATTTTTAAGTCCCAAATTCCAGTCACAATCATCTGTAGTTCTGCTGAAAATGAACAATCAGCTTATCATCGTCACAGTAATTTTTCCTTACATCCTCTGTTACTGTTAGACCTTAGCTGCCTTACTCATCTCCTCTCTTTACAGCTTAGCATACATGCTGAATCATAAGGATGACTGTGGAGGGTATTGCAGTGCTGGAAGAGAGGTCAATATTTCACTTCAGGGACTCTGGAAATAAAAATAAATTGAGTCAACAAAAAGTAGCTCTATTCATTCTTCTTAGCTCCATGTCCCACAACACTCTTAGTCAATTACTGATGTTGTAGAAGTGGCACCATCAGCAGTATAGTTTGCTTGCTATTCTTCAAAGATATCTCCACTGCACAATTACATTCAACCTTTCCATTTTGTGTATCACTTTATTTGCAATTTATGCTACTAGTCTGAAACCTATTTCTCCTTGAAGGAACCAAGTTCATTTACATCTTGACAGGACAAAAATCAGCACCAAAAAAGTCTGCATATAAAGCAGTCTAATAATTTTCAAAGGAAAAAATCTGAATACAAACATACTAGAACACTTCCTCCAAGAACACTGATAGCTTTTACTTCCCTATTTATTTGATAAATCTCATACTCTTTCTTAAAATCATCTCATTTTTGTCCTTAATTTCACGTAATACACTATTTGCATGCTACTTAGCACTTTCTCTACTTATTATGCTTTGTTCAGCACCATGGAGTGCTATCTGAGAAAACAAGTTGGATTCCTTTTTTGATTTAAGCAAAGTCAAGGATGCACTCTAGGAAGTCACCTAGTGCATTCTGACACAAATAGTATTCAGCCATAGGATGTGACTACAGCTAATCTGACAGAAAAAGCCAGACAAACAAAGCACCCCAGACCAAACCAAACCAAACCAAACCAAACCAAACCAAACCAAAGAAATGCTCCCCTCCCCATACTGGAAAGGGGTTAATGTGGATGTCAGATGCTAAGAACTCCAGACCCACCACTATTTGTTCACACTACTTGCTAATACAGGCATAATAAAAAACAAAATTGCAACTTATGAACACTAAAGAAGGCTCAAGGTAGAAGAAGCAAGTGAACACGCAGGACAGGCATATTAGCCTTTTTAGACTTCAGATTCATGATAAAAATGAAACACAAAAATCTTCTTTGTTGATTAGCAAAAGAATTCTTTTGCAAACTCATCTGTGTATCTAAAATAACAAAGTAATTTTGCATCAAATTTCCTCAGAAAGCTGACTGAGGAAACCAGTTTTTCATACAAAGCACACAGGTTTATTTCCCAATTTTAAAGAAAATCCAATATTTTATCCAACAAGTAACCAAGGTAAAATGTGATTCAACACTCAGCACCTAACTTGAAACTGTGAAGTGTTAAGTATCATGGGAAACTTAAGGTACTTCTACAAGAGTTTTGGTACCTACAGACCTTATTGCATGCACAGTGATATTTTTTAGGGGAATACTGTTTCAATTCTGCTTTTATCACATTGAAAGTTTCCTCTACAGGTAGCTGCTACTGAAGCAGGTGATCAATAAGCATACAAAACATATTTCCTCTCTTTCATCCTAGGGTTTTGACATTAAATATTTAAATTAATTCCAGAAGTTGGCTTGAAAGTCTAAGCTGTGTGAATATAAAGCTTAGCCCATGATAGATGAGTCAAATAGCAATTAATGGAACAAGCCTGCATGCAAATTTACTGCCACTTTCAATGGGGTGAGGAGTTTCTTTCTAGGTACTGAAGAGAGGATGAATGTTCAACTGGAAATTCATTAAAGTTTACAATTAAAGATATCAAGCATGATCATGCCCTCAAATACTATGCAGACATGTATTTTCTGAATTCTGCACAACACACTGTTTGCAGAGGAACAACAGGTGATTTAACAATGCAAACAATGATGTGTCTCCAAGCATCATTCAGTCAAAACCTTAGGGCAGCAAAAAGAAGAAGTGCAGTATCAATTAAAATTTTGCTTCTAAATCTCAAAAAGAAAAACCATAATCCCTCTCTTCAAGGAAACACTTCATTAACATTTACATATTTACTCACACTTAGCATTCATGGACTAAATACAAAAGTTCAGTATAACAGCTCCTCAGGGTAATTTCCTTCAGATTCTCCTCTCCCTCTGCTAATGACCTACCCTCTGACCTGCACTTCAAGCTGCAAGAAGTATTAACTCAGAAATTGTGAAACCTCATGCAACCGAAGCCTCACTGAAGTCTAAATTAAGGAATAAACTGCAAAATACTTGCTTTCACTAATGAAATTCCAACTCCAGTCAAATCAAAGAGTTTCATGCTCTATTAACAGACATCTGCCTACAGAGAAATCACAACCTCTGCTATGTCAGTGTGAGAGACAAACTGACACTACAAACACAGATTTGTAGTGTCCCTAAACCTTCTCCTACTGTCCTGTTGGAACATCTCACCACTCCTCAGACTTCTTAATGCTTTGAAAACTGCGAATTACATATCTTGATCAAATTAAACAGAACATTATGGCAAAAGATTAAACAGGTGTTATTTTTTGGGGGGACATTCTACCCGAATCAGAAAACCCACATAAGAAACTCAGTTTGGCCAGTTCCCTCTCTAGTTAAGTCTCCAGCAGACTAAAGTTACAACTTCGGAGGCAAAAAATACTTCATGATCTCCTAAATGTAGCCAAATATTTAATGGAATTTTCTCCTGGAAAATATTCATGTTAAAGCCAGCACAAATATACCCAAGGTAGAGAGTCAGAGCACACCTAATCATCTTGGAAAGTAAAGAATTAATATATATTTTCAAACTGGGTTTGTTTTCAGAAAAACTAAGTAGCCAAGTAGTGAAGAACCTTCCCTTTTCTGAGATGCAGAAGATTCCTGATGCTCTCCAGCATCATTCACAATAGTTTTACTCCATGCATGCCAAATACAGCAGTCACAGGCTCAGTTTGGTGCTTAGTGAGATTCACTTGGTTTATTGCGAGAAGCAGCAAAGAAAACATGGATTTAACCACATTCAGTACAACATGGTTGTCCTAAAACATGAATTTAGTCAAACTTTCAAAAGATTATCTTTATTTAGGTACAGAGGAAATGAAATGTGAAATTTTAAAGCACTGTTGCAGTGCAATGCAATTAAATGGACTAAAACTAATATTGCTAATCGCAACCACTACACTTATAACTTGGCTTTTTATGATCTCCCTTCAGGATCCCTTTTACTCAGTATTTCCTCCAAAGAAGAGACATCTGTGAGCTTTACCTGAAGCCACTGATGTGAATCCTAATAAAACTGACAACTATTTCATCAACCCCTTTCTTTACTCCCTGCAGTCACTGTGCAATTGTTAATGTTAAATCTCAAATTATTTTTCTTTTTCAATCTACTTTATATCCTACTCCATATCCCTATTGCTTTCTCTCAGGACTTGGACTGAATTCACAGGGCAAAACGGGGTATCTTACAGACAGGTGTCCTCTCTCTGTTTAACCATCGTGCTGGCAAGGAATTTCCCCATGCCCATTCATCAGCTAGCTCTCCGAGAAAAGGATGCAAATGAGAACAACAGCAACTTGCTGTTGCCTTCCCAAAGGAAACCAGCCACTAGTGAACAAGCATGGTTCTTGGACCCTCAAAGTACAATAAACATTCCCTTTACTTTCACTTTCCTCCTGAAATAAGTTCAGGACCGAAATCATCAGTACCCAACAGCAGCTGCCTGGATCATAAACAACTGTGAATACAGCATCCGACCTCTTCTTTTCCTGTTCCCAAGTATCAGTGGCAAAGGGAAAAATAGGGTAAGCACCTTAAGAGAGCAGGTAGGAGGACACTGTCAGATATGCTCCTGCCAGCCAGGAACTTGGTTAGCATCTTTAATCAAGAAGTGCCAAAGAGTACCAAAACACAGAGTATAAAACCAAACTTCTAATAAAAGTACAAAAAATAACGCCCCAAAGTGTGGTTTGGCTTGCAAACGGATCACCTCTGTTCCAAGAGGCATGAGGCATTGTAACCTGTCACCAGTATTCCCCAATTAAGGGTCCAAAATATGTAAATATTTCTTTCATTTACATTTCTTGTTTATACATTTCATACAGCTCTTTGATTTACTACCTCAGCACAACCTGTTCACTCCTGTGCTGAGAATGCCTTAATGGTCTGTGAATCACAGGCAACACAGGGTTCTACAAGCTACTTGGTGTAAAAGCAGGAAAATTGCTTCAGCAGAACAAAAATAAACAAAAAAAAAAGCTAGCAAGAAGCTGACTAGTTGTAAATACAGACATTTATCAGTTATTAGTCATTAGTCGAAACTGATAATGATGAGAAGTCATACACAGTGCACCTCGTCATTGTTTTCAATGACGATGAAGTGCCGCCTGCTGCCAAACAGCACCTCAAAATGGAGAAGGATTCTTTAACTTGCTTCAGATGAGCAACTGGGTGTCTGCCAATTTTTACATGAACACTCATAAGCATGTTCCTGCACAGCAGGATGTGGTCAAACTATTCAAAGCTGTAAAACCAGGTTTGCTTGCCAGTTATGTTATTCCTTCAAGATCAGTGTACTAGAGATGATACTTTGCCAGCCATGAAACGACTGCTATTCCTTAACAGCAATATATATACATATCTTTAATATTTAAAACTCTGTATAGAACTGCTGGTTACCAGCTAAAAAACTCCCACATTTACAGAATTAGTTAGGACTGGAAACATATCAAACACACAATCTCCTAATCTCTTAATGAGCTTTAAAAAAATCACTTCCTTCAAGCTGTACCAATTCAAAGGTCCCCTTTCTTGTCTAAACCAGAAGAAAAGTAATTGTAATGACTTACTCAAGTTGTCAGCTGCCAACCCTGTAATGATATTAACATTCCTGTCCATAAGGTGTGATGTGGCTAATAGGTGGCTGAGGCATTGAACTGTATTGCCTCCTGCTGGAAACCACTCCTTTAGAGTATTTTATTAGGATCACACAATGTGACTATGCCATATGGAATCTCTTCTAAATGTCTTTCACTAACTGGATTACTCAAGCAAGAAAGACTTCTCAAGAAAGGTATAACTGTATTATGATCAACTGGACAAATAAGTTTTTTCCTTGAATGGGTTAAGACAAAACTGAATGTTACAGACGAGAAAATGATGTTTGATTTCTTTCAGAGGATCAGTCATAAAACACACTGAAGATCCTCAGTATCACACAATATCTGTTCACTAACAAACATATCTTAGCAAATACAACCAAACTGTTGAGTTTGTTTTTTTAAGGGGGTTGATACAGGAGAAGATAGATGTCAATGTTTAGCCACACTTTAGTTGTTTGTTTATTATTCACTTGAAAATACATACTAAAAGTAGTATCAAATATTTGAGTTTATACCATTTCATTTGTTTTCACACATACAAAAAGTAGTTTGCATATTTGCTCAGCAATCTAGTGAAAGATCTGAGATTACATACACTTGCACAGCTCAATACAGTGATAGAAGTGCCTCAATATGCTTTCTAGTAAGAGGCAATGCTCACCCTGGAAATCTCAAAAAATACGTAGAGGTTCTTGGATGTGACAGCTGGAAAAAAACATTTTCATGGTCTTTCCAAGACAAGGATAGTGCTCTTCGTTTTTTGAAGAATAAAAAAATAATTCAAGTAAAACTCAAAGAGTAGAATCACAACGAGCTGATCACTGAGTATGCTGCGACTGCAGTCCAGTTAAATGCAGCTCAGTAGTATAGCTATCAGAAAGAGCATTATACAACTGAATTTAAAAGACTAGTTGGAAGTAATCTGAATTTACCTGGTCAGAGGAAATGCATAGTTTATAGAACATCCATTCTCTAGAAATGTACTTTATTCCTCACTTGGAATCAAAGCAATGTGTTTTAGCTGTGAAGGCCTTCACATTATTGTTTCTTACTCAAAAAAATCACAAATCCTGTGAGTTAACCCCCCAAAGCTAGACACTACTTATGTTTGCAGTGCTCAACTGCCAAATGCCAGGCTATTGTGAAGAAAATCAAACGAAAAGTAATAGGTGCAGTTTCAGTAAACACAGTCAGTCCAAACACTTGTTTTTATGTAGGCAGCTCTCCATCATATGGAACCAGCTACATCCACTCCATGGACATTGCTGTCTCCAGCACCACACAACAGCAACCAGGAACAAAGCTACACCATGTGTCATGAAACATTCAACTTCCATTGCTCAGTGACCTCTGAACTTCACAAATGCATTTTCCAGAGGATAGTCACAGCATGCTAATGGTTTACTCTTATTTCTGCTTCTTCTCAACCTGCTCTCAGTTTTCCCCTTCATATTTGATGTCACTTCCACAAAAAGATTTTAACTTGCAGATGTTATGAATGCCTGAGGCAAACCCAGATCTAACTTCCAATAATTTGCATTTGTTATGCTAAGCATATACATCCCCTGAATTATATCTAGTCCCTTTGTGGTCTAATGTAGAATCCCTCTCCTATTGTTCTTGCTTTTAGCACTGTAATAACTACCGCTATTTCAATGTTAACAAAAGACTACTAATAATTCAAGTATGGTACAAATTCCCAAGGAATCATCCAGTGAGAAACACCGGTCGAAAAGGTAGCTTCAATTCCAAGGACCTATTTTCTAGATTCAACAGTAACAGCTGTAAAAGCATCACATATCTGAAAACATATGATGAATAGTTTTTATTAATAACAATTAATTTTAAAAAATGGTGGTATAAATGGCTGGCAGTATCATAGTATTACAGCTTAATACCAAATATTTACATCTTCATTTTGTGAGAATTTATTATTCTATTAATTTAGTTTTTCAGCTGCAGAATCTCCTTAACATTACCTGTGCTCTTCTGCTGATATGACTAAAGATGGCTTTGCCAGTGGTGACACTTGAGCCATTACTATCAAAAATAATTATCTTTATTCATTTTTTTTAATCCAGGCTGATTACTTGGAAAATATTACTCCTTAAATAGGCAGCTCAAAATCAATTAAATGAAAATGTGTATTAAAATGCCGGACAATTATATTCTGAAATTCACAGAAGTTCTATGGTCCAAGTATGTCTGAAAGTCCACTTCAACAAAGAATCAAAACCTGAAAAAATAAAAAAAAAAAAAAACAAGAGATCCTTCTCTTTTGCTGAAAGCTTTCCTGTTACAAGCTGTTCACTTTTCAAATGCCCTGTGCAAAGAAGAGAGAACATAAACTTTTAGAAGGCCTGTTGGATGTTTCCCAGTAGCTGTGCTGGGAAACATCCCAGCAATATTAGTATAAAAGGAAAAAAATTGACTGAGAAAGTAAAATACCACCAATACTACATGAAGATTTTTGCAATACACGACAGACACAAAATATTTTAAGCTCCAAGGAGATGGGGCTTTCAAGGTTAAAGCAGGAGAAAATGTAAAAACAATGACCGAAAAAAGCGTGAAAATCACAGTGTTTGTAGAGGGGGCACTTTTATCAGAGGATATCTCAATAGAACCTAAATTCAATTAACATTATTGATATAATTAAAGATCACAAACTTGACTTTATATCTAGTAGAAATTAGTTACATGTGGGCCAACTTTGGTTACTTAGATTAAAAATCAAAATTTCCAATATTGGAGGAGTCAGATGAAATTTCTTGCTTGGCATAGGAGCTTCACCCAGTCAAAGATCTTTTCTCAGGAGATACAGCCCTGGCTTGGACTGTTCTTCCCTACAACTTATTCCTACTGACTTAAAATTACATTTAAAAAATGGTGGGTAAAAAACCCCTAAACTCAAATGAAAAAAAACAACAGAAAAACTCTTCCATGAGATGAGGAAAACAATGAAACTCTATTTATGGTGAACAGAATTAAGACAATTACTGTTCTGTCAAAATAGGAAATTGCAGGCAATGAGTGATCTGAGCGGAAAAAAGAACCCAGATTCTTTCAAGTCACGTAGTAGATGGGTAAGACTTTCAGAGTCAAGGACCACATGCTGATTTTTATCTCCTGAATCTAAAGCAAGAAAGGGAGGAATTGCTTGCATTGTTGCATGTGCTGCTGTTACCTTCCTTTAATGTATATTTTTGCTACTTATAACCCTTCATAAATCCTTCCATCCCAGTTAACTGTCATCCAATGCATTTCATCAGTACAGCATATTGCAGAACTAAGCACTTAATAGCTTGTTAGACTGGTCAACTCATTGAAAACTATTTTGTTTCAGAAAGAAGACAGTACTGAAGTGCAAAAAAATACAAATATAACTTTTCTCATGAAACACAGTGATGCCATTTTAATGGGCACTATTACCATGAAGAAAAAGTTGATCAGTAATTGGACATTTACTACAAGGGCTCTCCTTTGAGATTTTCAAGACAGAAAAGTAAACAAAATAATTTTCTTCCCCAAAAGCAAACCGATCTCCACCCCCTCCAAAAAAAAAAATTACTACTGTGTGATTATATATTTGTAGAGACTTACTTGAGATAAGGCAGCATCCCGTTGTTCTATTACTGCATTCATTTCCTCAGCTATTATTTTCTTTTTACATTCTTTGGTCCTGTGTATTCGGTTCAGAATTATAGCTCCATTCTTCAGTATATCTATCCCTGTGTCTGCATTGTTTATTCTGTTCAGTAATTCCTGTAATGTCTACCAACAGCATTATATGTTAGTCAGACATGAAGTTTTAATATATTTTATTTAATATAGGGTTTTAATTAATAGGCACATGTGAACTGTAAATTGACTGAGTGAAGTTATTGAATTTTCATATTGCAGCAAAGATGTACATTATTAGTGTGTCAATTCTTCTTTTTCCCACATCTTAGTTCTTGAAACCCACTCAATTGAACTTAAGCCTCTAAGATATAAGACTGACATCAAGAAATCTCCTCAGAGAATGGCTTACCATGTCATTTTCTTCAGGGTTAATATTTTCTAGCCTAGAAAAAAGGGACACAGAAAGCCTGATCAGTAGCATTTCCTTAGTGCAGCAAAATGAGTTCGCTTTTTAAATCTTTAGAACCTCAAGTAATTTCATTCTACTAGTCTTTAGAGTCAACCATGACACTGAACATATTAAAGTGCCACCTGCTCGACTCCATCTTTCAATAATGCTCCGTATCTTCAGCACTGACTTCAGACTGTTAAGTTATTAATGTTTACTGCTATATATGACTACAAGGATCAATTGTTCATATGTGCTTAGATGAAAAAAGTTCCCCAGTGATAGAATGACTGATGCTTTTATTTTATTTATTTCTTGGCTTACAACTTTTACATGATGTATTTTTTTGGTTGTTTTTATTGCACTCCAAATGAAACAGAACATGACTTTTGTTGATAGGGTTTTTTTAAATTTTTAAGTAATTCTTTTTCCTCCTCTTTCTTCCAAAATGAGGGAAAAATCCCAAACCAGTTGAAGTTACTTTAAAAATATTTTGATTTTATATCTTGCATAAAATAGGAAGCTAAACCGTTCTCTGCAAGGCCCTTATTTAATTCTGGAACAAGGCTGCCTGCACTTTCCTTCCTTTCTATTTCAACAGAACATATATTGACCTGTCAAATACAAAGATGATACATGGAATTTAGTCATACAGCACTGAACACACTGGCTGTGTAAAAGTAGCAAGTGATAGCACAAAAAATCTAATAAATGGGCTAGTACACATTTTATCTTACCTAAGGTTAGTTAAATGGACAAGGATCTCTCTTCTGAAAAAATAAGCATATTAAACTTACCACTCCACTGCTACTTAATAGTGACTTCTACTAAAAGTAGCCTATGATATTTTAAGACAGATACAGAAGCATAAAACATCTAAACAGCAACATTTTTTCACTAGTGCTGTGACAGGCACTGCTTCAGAGCCATGATTTTAACTAGCAAACATTATAGAACACTCGACTGCACACTACCACATTTTCCATTAGTTTTAACAGATAACAGTACATAAGGCATAGTAAATCAACCAGAAATTTTTAAATTTAAAAAATTTAAATTAAAAAGAAATATTTCAGAATATACTATCAGTGTATAACAGCTGGTATATTTATGCAGCATTCACAAGCAGTAACTACTCCAACATATTCAGTCAGCACCAGAACTAAACAAAATAAAGTAAAAGCTAACCTTTGCTGGGTTTGATTTGTATTCATAAAGTAACACAAATAATAAAATAAAAAACATTATAATATAAATTATTATACGATTATAATAAATTCTCAGAGCTGGATCCTCGTAGAGTTCCTGCTTGAGGTTTTTACATTGTTCTAAGTGCTACTTCATGTGGGACTTAAAAACGGATCTCCAGCTAGTTTGTATTCACAATGAAAAGAACGGTATTTGTCAAAGTAAATTGGCAGGACTGACCCAGCTTCTCCAGAGGACTTCTACAGTGCTAAAAGTGTGGGTCAACAAAATCACCCAGCCAACCAACAGGCTGGGTAAGCAAGACACCTTAGGGAGAAATGGGAGTGGGAAAAAGAACATGAACTTCTGCCATAAGCATACGTTCAGCATATTACTGCCACAAGGGATCTGTCTATAGGTATGCAAACATCTTCTTAGGTGACAATGTTTTAAAAAAAATTAGCATCCAGAGCTGTGTATTTGCCCTGCTAAGTCTCCCTGTGCTGTGCATAGACAATGAATGAAAATCTCATGATTTTAAACAGCAGTAACCAAGGATTCCTCCTCCCCCATTTCTAAACACATTCTGATAACATAACCCCTAGGGCCAACAGGGCTGAAAGAATTTTGGTTTTTACAGTTAAATAATGACAATAGAACTGCTCCAGCTGCTAATTTAAAGAAAGCATTAAAGCATTTGATAAAGGTTGGCAGGCTGTTCAATATTGCACTCTTGTAAAGTTCTCTGATTGGAATAAGTCCAAAGCAGATGGAAAGAGTGACCTATGCTCTAAAACTTGATGAGTGTGGCACAAGTAGCCAATGTTCTTTATAAAAACCCCAAACCTCTATGTGCTCCACATCTGAGACAGGGAACTTGACCTTTTGAACAACCACCATAAGGAAGGAAGAAACTATCAAGGGTGGTAGTTAGAAAAGAAAGTTAGTGTTCTCCACAGGGAAATCTGTTATACCAGTTCTGAGACTGTGAATGGCATCAGGGTATCAGACCTCCCTATAAGGCATCAGAAGGAACATCCAAGTGGATGACAGCTAGTACAATTGCTCTTTTCTAAATGATAGCAATAAAATGTAAGAGCTTGGCTTCAAACTATTTGTCAAGGGAGTTACTGACTCTCCTGGTAACAAGCACTACTTTGGCATTACCAGTGTATCCAGTGCCTTCTGCAATGACATGCTTTTGAGCAAGGTACTATGCATGTTCTCTGAGAAATGGAGTTTCCTCTCTTTCCCATACTTTTGCTTAGAACTAAGTCAGTTTTCAAGAACATGAGTGAAGCAGACAGATATTAAAAAGGGCTGAAGGGAAAACAAGTGAAGGTGTTCTGAGGGATTCATGTGTGTCAAGAACTGCCACTCACATATCTATGGATTCCACTGCAGAAAAAGCAGCAATATGCCAGAAACCCAAAAGTCATTGACCAGGTTTGTTGACCAGAATAATTAATTTTCTGCATTACTTGAGTGCTTTAAGATCTAAGATCTTGAGTTTATGCTAACTATTTATATACAGGATCATGTGATGTTTGGAGCCATACAAAACTCTTTATTCTTGGAACATAGAAGATTACAAGACTGACAGAAGAAATTGGAGAGTCAAGTAAGGCCCATAGTTATGATGCCTCCTACAGGAATTTAAAACACATCTATAATTTTATCAAAGATTGCTGTTTAAGGCAAGATTTCAGATGTATATGCGCAAAAATCAGGCTCCGTAAAGATATTTAACAAACCATACACCATACACCATTCTTGTGGGTATGCAATCTCCTAATCTCGCTGCTGAGTCCTACTTGTGACAAATAGTGAGGCTGTGACAACCTCCAGTAACTTGCAAATTCTACAGAGTAATGGTGGACAAACTATGTGCAGATTATTGAAATTAATTTAGATAATAATCTCTGGCCCTAACTATAAAAATACCCAAAAGAAGATGACTGGTTTTCTGCCCTAAAGAGGAGTATTCTTAGTAGAATCAATTATTTAAAACATAATTGCCTGTCATTTAGTTAACTAACAACTGCACCTATTCAGTCTTCTGCCATGAAAAGCTTTCTTGCTTTGTATTTCTCCTGGCAGAAAAGTAAGAGAAATTTCTCAGCCACACTAGTCTTTGTGGGACTACTCTTTGGGGGACTAACAAAGATTATCACCAAAATCATCACAACTCAGATGGACAAGGATTGTATGGAGAAGAAAATTGTAGCTTCAAAGCTGTGTATATCCCAAAGGGAGAAAGAAACCACTCTTGACAATTTTCTCCTGACACAGTTCTGTTTAACACAAGATTGCCTATTTCTGTTGTGTTAAAATGGCATACATATAAATCTATGGACTATTAATTGTACCCTTATTACCTTACAAACTGCTCCTACACTAAAAATAGGAAAAAACCCATATATTTTTACTGTGTCACCCTCATAATTAGTAGAAATTTTGCTGAAGAAAATGTCTAGTGGGCTTAAAGACTTGATTGATTTCCTATATGTTGTAACTTTTGACTGACATTCTGGTATTCTGTGTCAAAAGATCCCCATAAAATGTCACATTCATCTTATTTCTCCCTCAATAAATCAATACTGAAAATTTTGATTATATTTTTAATTTTTGGGATTAAAATTATTCATCTTCTCTCAGTCTCCAGAGAAAAATATTGTTTTACAGAACAGCTAACAAATTAACCAATAACACAATAAGACTAGCCCTAGTCTAGTTCACTGCACAGTTAATAATGTCCTAAGTTTTCCTATAACCACTGTTTAACAGTTTATGATTGTCACAGACTGACACAACAGCCTTTTTACATGGTGCAGGAAATGTATACTTACTCCTTGAGAGACTCTTCTAAACGCTGGACTCGTAGAAATGCTTCATCTCTCTCTTCATTGGCTAACCTAAGCCTTGCCATGACAGCCTCATCACGTTCGCGTTGAGCAGAATAAACTTCCTCTACCAGAGCTGCAAAAGTGTTCAACAAACACGTTTGACAGGGAAAAACACTATTAGATGCACTTACGTTGGCCTTTGCCACCACCTCCTAAAATCAACACTTCCAATGACCTTGGATTGCTCTGCATAAGGTCTATATTACTTCTTAGACACAACACTAGATTGCTGTTAATCGCTACAGACAATACTTTAAGGTATTAAATAAAGCTAGGTGTTTTCAAATTCACCCCTATAAAATCAAACAGGGAAAAAAAGTGATTTGCTGGGCATTCTGAATAGTTGCTTAATGGAAAAGTAATTCTTAAAGCTCAGAATCATATAAGATACGAGCACGTTTCTTCTAGGACACAGAGTTAAAAGTAATCATACATTATAGCTACTACCATCAGACTGCTTCCTATCAGGGTGGCACACTGATATTAAAAATTCTAATATTTTCATAGTCTGTGTCTGGTATCACAAGAGTGGCACAGCTGGCATCTCTCCTTCTCTGCCAAGCCTTTACTTTATTGTGTAATATACTGTTATATTATCTGTTACAGCATACATGGACCTTGGAGCATTAGGTACCAATAAACTAAGATTTACTGTCTATCCTTGGGAGCAAACTAACACCTTCAAGTCATTCCTCATCCTGAGCTTACATTTTCTCCCTGCCTCTCCCCTGTCAATATGTCTAACACCATCTCTGGCACACTGCCAGAATCCTTACTTCCACCCTGCCTCCACTAAAATCTTTATTCATACTTTCATCATTTCCCTCTGCAATACTGCAAATCTCTCCTCACAGTCATCATAAAACCATGTATTCAAAATGTCTAGGGACTTTCAGGATGCTGTAAGGCTGCTGTCACTCCAAGACAGAGGACTATATCCTCTCTCACTGGAACCTCAAAAAATTCAATTAAGATCTGTAGGTTCCTGAATTCTCCATCCTCCTCGTCCCTTCTAGTCTGTCAAACTCTGGTATAGCCATAGTCTCCTAACATCACACTGCAGTGTTTTTCAAGTTTTGGTATTTATTTCTCAAGAACTTTCTCTATTAAGCCATTTCTGCTTCAGAACTATCCTTCAGAACTATCCTCCCTTCAGAACTATCTGCTCCTCTCTCCACCACTGCTTAAGTCATGAATCAAAGAAAAGCTTCTTCCCTCTTTACTTCCTCCCTTTTACTCAAAGCCTAGAGCTTTTGTCCCTCCATTCTTACCTAAATTGATATTAACTTTTTTGCCATTATTTGTTATTTTGCTCTTCAACTCTGTACATTATAGCACAAAAAACTTCATAGTGGACTATATAATGAAACATTATATTCTTCACAGTATGAAACAATAGAAACACAGTAGCATATTTTTGTGGTAGCTGTACTGCTGGCATAAAATACATTTTATCAGTACCAAGAAAAATAGAATCTTTTTGTCCTTAAGCTGGGGAGAAGACTACCACTGAGGAGTAAGGAAGCATTTTTTGCACGTCTAGCAAAAGATTGCAGGCTAACAGCAGATTACACAAAATCGACCGAGAAAGGCTAAATGTTACTTCTGAAAGTGCAGTCCCTCCCTCCCTCCATAGGAAGTCTGCAGAGGAGCTACAAGCCTAGTCATCAGGTCAGAGCTGTAACAAGTTGTGTCCCAACAACACCACCAAAAGAACTTCAGCATTGGAAGCATAGATTTTGAAATGTGTGCAAAAATTAACAAACACTGATTAAATTCTCTTTAATCCAGAAGAATAGTGAGAATAGTGTCTTTTTTTTTCTTTTTTTTTTCCTTTTTTTTTTTTCTTGAAGAACTATTTCCCTGTCAGCAACAAGAAAGCTTTGCTTGATGTGGAATGGAAAATCTAAGACCGGAGTAAGACAGCTGTAACATCGCATTTGCACTGGCTGGTATCCAGCAATAAGTTTGCAACACTTGCAGAGAATGTATCTGATATCTACAAAGGTAGGTGGCTCAGCAAAGTGAAGAAAAAACCCTGCGAGGTAACCTAGGCTGTACATTTCAGCTCACCAGACTTTCACTTCAATTGCTGAGATACATGATGGCAGGGAAACCAGGGCCAGAGCAATGACAGCCTGGGTAAACTACAGAGCAACGGCTATCGCCTGACTGAATCTGGAATACACAAACAGTTTGATTCTGTGCGGCAATCATTACCTGTCAGTACCTTGTATTTGTTTGCTATAGTTTTTTCTGCAAATTATGTCAGTTTATCTAGCATCCTAACAGAGACAATTCACACAGAACCCTTTCCATAAAGCTGCAAGTGGAAACACTGTGCAATTTTCACACCAAAAACAACTGCTGCAATGAATAGAAAGTTGTCTAAGATAACTGAAGATCTGGCACTTATTACTATTCTGAGGTTAATTATTTTCCAGTTAATTTAACTTCTTTCTGGCCTCTTCTAGTGCATGCCTTCTGTCAGACCTTAGAATATCCTCACTTCAGCATGAAACCCCACAATTTGCTGACTCCTGCAATGGATCTTGAATGTGCATTTACACAGAGTGACTGTATTTTGGCATATTTAAGTCCCTCTATGGGTAAATATATCCAGTGGTAATAATGACTATGCAGGATTTTAAAAAACAGATTATTGCTTACTTGTCATTAAACCAAAGTAATGCACATGTAACAGTATGAAAGTATTCAGAAAAAGTTATTTTTCAAGTTATTTAATCATCCTGCTTATCTGAAATCTTACCACCCCTGATAGCAGCTCAGATGCTAATTGTCTTTGAAGAGTGAACCCTTCCTCCACCCAAAAGTCTATTACAAAACACTTTTAACTATCAGCTATGAAACATAACTTAAATTGAGAAACTCTTTCTTGTTGTTTTGTTATCCTTCCACTAAATTAAAGCATTGGTGTAAACACCCCACTGACTAGATCCACCAACTACATTAAAAAAAAAAAAAATTATAGTCATTCTGTATGAATTACAAGTGTCTGGCTTTTGGTTCTGTTTCTTAAAAGTAATACTGCAAGTCAACTGTTTAATACTAAAACAGATTAGGGAAAATGTAGAAAATCATGTAAAATGCTTGCATAGTAATCTAAGTTAAAAAAAAAAAGGAACTTAGATACATGACACTTTAATACAACATAGCAATATTGACACTTCCAAAAGAAATTACTTATTTCAAAAATACTTAAAGACCTCATCTAACTCATTTGAATGGTCTACAGAAGACTAAGTCACCTGATTTCTTCACCAGCACAAGCTGATTTAGATTTGATGTTTTTGTTACCCAATGGCTATACATTTCTGACTTTTATGTAATATTTTATGAATTCCCTTTTTCCTACTATAGGGAATATTATGATAGTCACATGACTGCAGGTAGTCTGAACATTCCCCATTCACTCTGAACTATGGATAAGTCACAGGTAGAAGTTCAGGACCATTAGGACCACAGCATGCTTGAAATAAGTGAAATGCATACACATTTAGGTCTCAATGCAGCAGCAAAGCAAAACAATTTGCACCATATCAAGGAAAACGAGTGATGTAAAAGCTGTCCAGTTAGAGTCTATGAAAGAGTGACAAGAATTTCCTTCATATTAGAAAGAGTAAAAATTTTCCAGATTATCATCCCTGTGCTTCTTAAACATGTGAGGTTAAAACTGAGAGTAACACCAAATCATGCTTCCAAATTCCATTCAAGATATGACATATCCACACTGACTTGGCACCTGATCCAAAGAAAAAACCAGATCCAGCTACTTTTTCATCAACTGCTCTGTTTGACATTACAAGATTTTCCTTGGAGACCTTTTAGTGGCATACCAACCAACCCTATCCTTTCTGTCTTGAGGCCTGACCAAGAAGAAACAAAAATTCATACAGAATTCACATTTCAAGTAAGGAAAATGACATTGAAATGACGTATCAGTAGTGTAGTATTAAGCTAAAATGAATTGCATCGTTTACTAATTCATATATATATAATAGCATTCAAGAGTTAAAATACGTAAATCTCAGAGAACTGAATTAAGAAAAAAGGATTATTTTCTCATGCTTGCAAATATTGTAGTATATAAAAGTACAGCACTACTATTTAGTTGCATAAACTTTATTTGTTTTGGAAGAATTTAATAACATCTTTCCCCTTGTAACTGAAACCTTGCATACTCTAAAAGAGCTCTTTATTTTAAAAGAATCATTATGCTAAACTCATCCATTCTAAAACATTTTTAGTTTTTAGTAAAGAAAACAATTGTAAACAGAGAGCTTTTCTAAGGTAGATAGCTATTACAAAGTTCACTTAGAAAATCAATATAGCATTTTAGCTGGAATTTGCTCATTAAACACCCACAGCTCTAATGCAAATTATGATGGAATGAATAAAGCAAATACATATGCTTCTTTCTTTTTATTAAATGTAAAATCTACTGTTAATTGCATCTGGTATGTCATATAAACTTTTCTCCTTAACTATTAAATGGAAGCTTTTACAAAAGTCATTAGAGATTCTCTTTCTTTGACTTGTATAAATTTCAATATTTGTTCAGTAAAGGTTCAGAGCAGTTAAATTACATTAACAAATATTATTAGCTACTATGTAAGCCAACTAAGTAAAATACTTATATTGCAGGTAAAACAAATCAATGGGTGTTTACAATAATATTTGGATATGTCCATTTTTAAACAAGCTTATCAAATATCATGTAATTCTTAGTCAAATGAGAGAGACTCAAAGTAGATTTTTTTATCCCAAATACTCAAATTTGTTTAGTAAGCTAATTGTTTTCTAATATGGGCAAAAGTAAATATGAAGAAGATGAACCATACCAAGTATGAGTTTACTGAGTCAAAGTAGTGTACATATTTTCTTAGTTGAACCTGATTCTTTCGGCAAACTTATCTCCTATACTTTTTTAAACCACCTTTAAAACAGCAGTACTGAGAAGGTGTGCTGGAAATCATTCTAGTTTAAACAGTATTTCATGATTTTCCAAACATGGAACTTTGGGGGAAGCAAGGAAAGCAGGACTCCCAGGATAAAAGTCTGTTTGCTTATTTCCTAGTTGTCATCTCTGTAAATAAAATAAACTGAGTAAGAGAGACAACAGAGGAAAATGTTGGGACTAAAAACATTTATGGCAGCAGAAATCACTTCACATGACTCATTAGAAAAAGTCAAATTGGAATACAGGCCAGGTATTATAAAGAAAATATGAGATCACTAGTCACACTGCCTCTGTAGAAGATACAGTAAATACTATCACACTACAATAACTGGTTTGCAATATAAGTCTATTTTACAACTATATTAGATTTTATTTAAACATATGGATATATACTTGTTCTCCTTACAGAAATACAAACGTGTATGTATTTGTCATCCACTCATATTAGAAATCAAAATCCTCTGAGATTTCCTTTTACTAAATTTATTGACTGTGCTCACGACTCCTAAATAAGTCAATCTTATCATAGCCAAATTAAGAAAAGAAACCCTACATTGCCATGAAAGCCTTTAAAATGTGTCATTAATTGGTCTCTGCTTATACATGTTGCAAAATGTAGATAATCCCTAGAAAGGTTCAAATTCTAAAGCCCTTAGAGAGTTCCTACTCAGGTTAATGGCAAACTATCAGGAGCTCCAGGGCTCACTGTCAACTTAAAAATAGTGCTGACATGTTCTATTACGAAACAGACGACTTAAGATCCTAGCTCTTTTTTGAAAGCTACCATTCATTTACTTTCAGTTATGACGTATAACTGAAAAATAAAAGTAAAATAGTGATAAGAAGACCATATGAAAACTACTTAAGAGTTTTCACCAGTCTGTACCAGGAGTTATAGACTAAAAGTAATTTACACCTAAATGTGACTTTATAGATAAAACAATCTGAACAAACACTGATAGAACACACTGACTTCTTTATTGCTTTGTGTTTGTTGTTTGTATTTAGTGCATAGCATTCATCTGCTCCTACATTTTCAATGCTATAAAAAGAGTGTTCTTAATAAAAGGCTAAAGTTGCTTAGTGGCAGCTCTGCATAGGGTTTTCTTTTCTGTGTATTCAGATTGCAATTCAATTAAAAAAAAATAAAGTGGAAAAGAATAGGAGAGAGTATTATACACAGACCCCAAGGTAGTTCTTGTGAAAGCCAATCCCTGTACAATACTTAAGCCTCTGCCTCCAATACACTAAACACAGCTGACTTAAAAATGCAAACCATAATGCTGTTAAATTTTTTCTTCAGTGAATAATTGGTGATGCCTGAATATTTATTTTTAGGGGGAAAATATAAACTTTGCAATAAAGTTTACAAGTTATAATTTGTCATGTTAAAGGAAAGTTTTGTAATGCCTCAAGAAGTAGATCATTTGCAGTCCTTTTTACTCCTGAATAAAACCCAGTTCTTCATGCTCATCTAGCACTTGTTGTGTGGAAGAAAGAAGGACCAGGTAGCCATAAAAATGCAGAAGAAACTGGCTTGCTTTCCATATACAAGCTCCACGGATAAATAGCATAGTAATTGACATTTTAATCTACGCCAACTCATCATATATTGTTCCTCAAAGAGCTGTATGCAACTTTTTGACAATCAACAATTCTGACAATCTGAACGTAAAATTACATTGTTCCAAATTAAGCTGTTAAAAATTAAGCCAAGAATTTCTCAGTCATGATGCCCCCACCTTGGAGTTTTTTCTGTTCTTTAGATGGATTGTCTGCCTTCCTATACAGAGGATTCAAATCCTGCAGCTACTTTCAAAACTGTATTATTTATCAGGAAATATTTTGAAAAGATATTCAGGAAATAGTATTCCATAATGAAGCATTTAATAGGACAAACACCCTAAGAGAGCTATATAGACTAAATATAGAAATAAAATTATGCACAGAAAACAGGTTTAGGGAAGTATATGCATTACCTTCTTAAATTGTTCAATATAACTCATATTTAGGTTTATAAACATGAGAGTTGGGAACTACTGAGTTCTTTTGGCTAAAGCCCAATATTGGCCTTATTTCAGTTTAATTGGAAGAGGATCTTGAATTCATCTTCTCCATGAGATATCAGGAACCTGGATTTCTGTTTGTACCAAAGGTTAATAAGAAATGTGTCTGCAAAAGTCAAACAGCATTAAATACCAAAAACTGATTATTATTCTGCAGGAGTTGTTCTGTCATTCATAATCTCTCCATGCTCCAACCTTCCACAGCTAATCTTTAATGGATGACATGCAGGAAAGAAAAATAACATCTAAAAAGGGACTCTAAAGTGAGCTTTGAAGAAATGGAAAATACCTTTCTTCTGTGCTGAAAGTTATTGCCACCCAAAGTTTATTACTGGCAAGATTACTTATTTCCTCTTACTTTACAGATATTAAATCAAATTACCTCTAAGCTAACAGCCTCTTGGGCATTTGTTTTTACTTTTGCTATTAAATCTATTGCATATGCATATTCAGTAATTATTTTTCAAGTTAATTAAGAAAACTTCAAATAACGTTCATGAATATTTCCACATCATATTCAAGAATTCCAAAATACCACAAATGTACATTCACAACATTTTCATAAAAACAGACCTAAAATAGGGACTTCATTGTAGGTATATTGCCATAGTTTCCAAGAGACTGAAAGCTGTATAATATATACGACCACGTTAGAAGTACCGCTTTCCTCTTTTTCCACACTGTGTTTCCTATCATTACCTTGGTCTTTCAGAGAGCATCTACAGAATGCTAATACACTTTTCAGGCATTAAAAATGATATGAAGCCCCTAACAGGGCTGGACTCAATCCTGCTGAGCTGATGTTGATTTAAGAAAGTATTAAATTTTGGTAACATTATTATTAAATACTGGCACAAAAAGACCCCAGCTCATGGAATAGCTGTTGCTACAGTAAGATTTAAGGATAAACATTTTTATTATATTTTCATTCAAAATTATTCTTAGTCTGAACATATACTCTGATAGCAACAAAAATATTCCAAGAGCTCTGGTTCTGATGCCAACTATGATATATCTTGCTGCAGTAACGGCCCTGTGAGAATAGGATTTTGAGATTTTTTCCAGTCTAGAGAAGTTACCACTATGCTCTGTAACTCTCTCTTACACTCAACCAGCTCCTTCCTCTAGAAGTTCCTATATATCCCATTTAATTCTTCCATTAGGAAAAAATGAAGTCACTTTCTACATCGATCCAAAGTGAGATCTTTTCTCTCAGCTAGTTGCTTTGAAGACTTACTCCTTTGCAATGCCTCCATTTTGATTTTCCAGTCTGTCCACGGAAGATGTATGCTCCTTCCCCTTTCCACTCCCACAAGCAGCACCCACTCCCTTTTCCGTTCAACATGTGAAAGTTCTGCACACCCAAATTTCAAGATCTGGCTATCCTTCACACCCACTGCCTACATGGTGTTCCTTTTTTTTGCTTACACTATCCTGGTGTCTGTTTTTTTATGATGTGATCTTCCCTGGGTTTTCCTGCTGTTGCACAGCTTGCCTGCAGAATACAGATCTGTTCTTCCACCTCTGTTCTTCATGACAGGAAGTGAAACTAACAGCACCTTCTGACATTGTGTCAGAATGACACAAAATCCAACAGAATAATGAATAAACTGTAGGAATCATTGGTAACTATGACCACCAGAAACATTGTCTCTAATGCTTATATGTCTGAAATCAAAACTTTAAATTCCCTAATTTTCTTTAGTCATAGCTAGCTGACCCAAGGAAGTTTTAAAATCCATTTTCAAGGCTAGCAAAATTTAAAAATAGAAACGTTCTGAAAATAAGTTATTTACTGCACACAGTATTATACTTTTCTTCCATCATGTATATCTTCTGCCTTAATTCTACTTTTTCTTCTTTTCTCATGAAGCATTTCACAAATTTACACTTTTTTTCTTCATTTTTTCCTTTGAACAATGTAAAAATTATAAACCGACAATCTTTGGATTGTTTGTTTCTGTAGACTGTTGTAGCTTCAATTCAAAATGCCCTTTGTCTTCACTTTTCAATTCTTTCCATGGGACTTGTTTAGGTAAAACCTATCAATTAGAAGGTTACCCTTTAAAACCGTATTCTAATATTCCTCAAAGTAGATAACACTTTTATGGTATACCTTTCTTATGTTCTTTACAATATAATTTCGTGGAGTCACTTACTTATCATAAAGTCAGTACTAAGTAATAATAAAAATGCAAACACCCATATTTACAAGCTTCACTCTACCATGTGTTACACACTGCAGTAATTAAACATTAACTAGTAACCTGAAATCACAGCAGCATGTGTTCTCCCTTCCTCAAAGAACTTAATGCAGGGGGATAAGTTTTTCCTTAAACACACCGTCTGTTCTTTATTAGGTTCTGCTTGTCCATTAGAACTCTCCCCAAGGCTTTTATGAGAGAGACACACAAAGGCTTCCACAAATCCAGTTTGGTTCACATAATTTCAGATTTCAAACTATTTAGCCAAATTTGGTAACATTCTTAGAACTGTAGGACAGGAAGCAAAAAAACTGTGAAATATTAACAATGCTTCCTTTTGGCAAACAGTTTAAGTAGTAAGGAGCCTCGTGCCCTCTCTCTTCAGCATTTAAAAGATTTTATACTTCCTGTACTCATAAAAGGAGAAAAAAAGGTTATTTTTTAAAGGTCATTGTTACTACACTATGTAGCTCTCTTTAAAATTTGGTTTAGTCTTCCTTTTAAAACAGAATAAGCATGTTAAATTATTATATCCATATTCACGCCACTCTGTTTTGAAGAGAAAAATACGCTTAGGACATCATTAGAAAGTTTAAGCAGTAGTGTAGGAAAACAACAATTTCGTAACAAGTATTTCAACTGTATCCATAAAAACAAAACTATCTGTGTTTTTGACGCACCTTTCTTTCCAGATTTTAATGAGCAATGAACACCTATACCAAAGACAAGTACAGAGGTAAACCACTGGGCAAATATCCAGGAACAAATGCAAAACTTCATATTCAAGCCAAAAAATCTGCATTAGCTTTTGGCCGGTGGATATAATGACACATAGTGCAGATTTTTCTTTCTTCTGAAAATAAAGCAAGCAGTTATGTGAAATTAAATAAGAATAAATTTATCCCTGTACTTCATTTTTTTCATAAGATGTTGATGAGATTTGACTTTCCCTTCCTCCACCACAGAAAATCTAGGAACTCTCTTTTTCATCTATAATATTCACAGTATACCAGATTCTCAGGAGTTTGATATTAAGTGGAATGTCAGCCATCTGTTTTTCAGCTCGAGAGTTTATTATCTGCTCCATTTTCCTGAAGACAGTTATTCCTCTCTTTCGTACAAATATTTTGGGGACAGTTATTAGTACTATTAACACTCTATGAAGTGTGTGTGGTCTATGAAGAAACAATTTTACCAAGTTATACTTTCTTTCTGAACAAGTGATACAATGTGTTTATAAAAGCACTCTCATTAATTTTTTTAAACATCTTCATGAAAACCTCAAGGGTATTTTTCATCTACTGGGTACACTGTATATACACAGTCACTTTTCAATAGTAAGAAAGCCCAGCTTCATTACATTAGCAGTTTCCACAAGCATAGAATGTAAACTGTCTCCATGCTTGTATGTCTAGCCAAAGAACAATTAACGACAAATATAAGCACGCGTTCACTTTCAGCTGTAAACTTAAAACCCTTTCCTTCTGAGAATTCATATAAACTTCATTCACTATCCAGTGAATATGCCATCATCTGACAAAAATTCATTTTAACTACCAAAAGAGCAGATTTTTCAAGAACAGTGCAGGTCTCTAGTTGAGGTGAATGTGAGACTATCTCCAAACACGGGGAGGGGGTAGTATTGCTCTGAACCAGCTAAAACAATAAGTGGTATTTGAACTGCTGGTTGAAAGGTAGAGGCACTGGTAATCATTATTTCCCCTTGTTTGTTCAGGACCTTCCAACAAAACAAACAACCTTTTTGTGATTGGATTGACATGGTGTTAACAATGCATTTAATGCCCAAATCAGTATGAATACAGGTAAAGCTCCTACTAATACCAGTACCAGGATGTTAAAGCCATCTATTTTCTAAGCAACTCTAAACAGCCACACATAAAAAAAAAAGTCAAATCTTCCCTCCTTTAGCAAATAAAGCTAACATTCACTAGGCCACGTCATATAGCAACCACAGGTACTGTATGAGCCATACAGCCATCTGTTAAACGCCTGCCTACTGTACCTGCAATCTTTTCTGCAATCTTAGCTTCTGTAGCTCTGTCTTGCAATTCTAAGTCCAATTTCATTGTCTTCAGCTCCTTGTCCTTTTCAGCCAGCCTGTCTTGAAGCTGAATTGAACAAATGGACAGTAAGATTCTTATCTGGCTGAAACTGTCAACCACTACTTTCAACCACAAAAAGATTGCAAATAACAATTTCTCACCCCCAAAATACAAATACTAAGCATTAAAACAGAAGTTCAACTTATTATATTTATTTGTTTAAAGAATAAATGTTAAAACCATCTTTTTTAACATGTGTCCTATCTTGCTCTGTGAGACAAGTACCAATGCACATGCTATTGTTTTTATTTGTGATTCTCTTCCTCAGGTATCACCAGCTGTAGTCCTTCTTACTAAGGAAGTTCAGAATTGCATGGAATATAATGCAGGTGTTTGCATAAATAGCCTGTTTCGTACCAAGATACAGACATCACGTGTAAATGCATGTTTTTTCATATTCTTCATCAGATAGAAGATTGGTATTCCTTCATATAGAGGCCTTTCTCTTAAAGGGTATTCACTAAATCTGTTCTTTAATATTATCTTAGATATCTAAGCTTGAGTATTCAATGACACTTCATGGAAAGACTAGAGGCTGTTAGGTTGTTTAGGCACATGCAACCACAGCTAACATCGGAAGCAAATCAGTGTCCAAGGAAGATGGAATTTTCTCCCCTTCAATAAAGCCAAGTTATCAGGACACATTAATTATCTAGGCCACATGTACAGAAGCATCAGTAGAATGAGCTCCACATGAAATCCTGGTCTAATCTTTGGTCTTTATTGGTTTTCATCCAGGGTGCAAGAATCTATGCCATTGATTTAAAAAGTCAGAGAGTAGGTTGGAGGGATTTTTTTTAATTCCAGAGAAATAGTTGCTAAGCAGATATGAGGAATCCAAAATGACAGGAAGCTAGTGATTTGTGCACTAAAATAAATAACAAAACTAAATCAAGCACAGTTTAAAATGTATGTTTTGCAAGGCAATTATAAAAAAGCAAATATTGGTATCTTGAATATCTCAATTGTACCTTTTTATTTTTGGCCCTCAGAGTGTCCAATTCTTTTAAAAGGAATGCAGTTTCTGTTTTTCCACCTAAATCTTCAGCATCATTCCATGAGGATATAAATTCAGGGAGCGTCCTGTTATCCTTTCTTTCTCCATGGCCGTATTTTGGAAGGAAAAAACTAAGAAATGAAAAATAATTAAAAAACAGTTGTTATTCCACCACTCTGAAACAAAATTCACAGAAATAAATTATCAAAACTTGTTAACAAACTTGTTAAACAGTGTTAACCACTGCAAATGTATTAAACAGTCAGAAAAAATGGATGCCCTTCTACCACTTCTTAAAGCTGTAATTCTGAAAAGAATCTGTAAATCTGGAATACTAAACAAATATCCTACAGTACTAAGGCAAAAAACAGATGAATATAAATTGGCTATGAAACCTATAAACAGCAAATCCTTAAGGAAAGCAAATATTAAAAACCATTGCGTAACACAGAGCAAAAATAAAACATTTGGGGATCAAAGTGATGCTCAGGTTTAAGCAAACCAAATTTTTTGTAGGGTGATTCCACAGGAAGTGCTATGAGAATATCCATTAAAAAAATCTAGAAGTTCATCTTGAAGAATTCTGTAAAATGATGGTATGATTCTAAATATTATAACTGACCACAGGAATTCCATACTGCATGCCACTTGAAGTTTTAAAATAACTTGTTTTCCCTAGACAACTTAAAATAAGACAAGATTCAATGGTCAGAAAAATTCTGTCTCAAAGTAGGACTTTCATAAAACTTCTTGGTTATCCATTGACACTCACACATCACTCAGATCTTACTTGTAACATGGCAGCAAAATCAGTAAATGAATGGATTAGAAGGGGAACTAGCAAATATTTATAACATTTGCTTCCCTTAAGCATTTTTCTGGTTATACGCTTCATAGTCAATAACTGATAAGAAGTAGCCATGGCAAAGCTATACTTTCTGAACTCCGGTTTCCACTGCAGACATTACTTTATGTGTAATTCACATCCTAGAAAGATAAATAAAGCTTATCTATTGCTCCAAGGAGTCATTCTCTCAGGCAGAAAGTTGTCTGTACTCAGCCACTCTTTTTTCACCTGCTTTCACTGGATTTATTTTCTCTATGGTTCCTTAAGAAGGAAGTTAAGATCTGTATTCTGCAGGCAAGCTGTGCAACCTAAAGCCCATTGAAAACAGACAACATGGAGATTAGCATCAAGCAAGTACTACTAAGTACTACTACTACTCTCTTTCACCCATCTGTAGTATTACACTACAGATAGGTGAAAGAGAGGCTTAAGCTGCATGTCTTCCCTTCCAAGATCCTTCAAATCCTCTTTAACCTTTGCTGTGCACATTTGATTTAGTACTGTTTTGGGCTATAAGTGATAGATGCACCTAGATGCTCTTGCCCAGATATGACAAAACTCAAGTGTTTCTTGGGCATTTTCCATCCTCAAGAGATGCTTCCAAGAACAAGTTTGAATGTAACTCATCATCAACTTGAACTGAAAGAGGGTTAAGTTTATACTAGGTATTAGAAAGGAATTTTTTACTCAGATGATAGGTGGACACTGGAACAAGTTGTCGAGAGTTGTGGATGCTCCATTCCTGGAAGCGTTCAAGTGTTTGATGGACCTAGTCTAGTGAAAGGTGTCCCTAGCTCATGGGAGAGGGTTTGGAGCTAGATGATGTTTAAGGTCCCTCCCAACCCAAACCACTCTATAATTATATGACCATCTTTCTACCCCTCAAATGTTTTTTTTCCTTTCTCCTTAAAACTAAAAATGACATATCACATTGACAGTACACCAAGACCACCATCTAAAACACAAATCAACACTGATTCAACATTTCCTGGGTTTTTCTATATCAAGAAATTTTAACATATATTCTAATTACAGTCTTTTTGGACAAAGACAGGTTTTGGCATACAGCTTTAGGATCCTACATGTAACATACTTGGAGCTGAGATGGTTCAACATGTTGACTACTGTGGGAGATTAATCTCAGTGTTCAAGACAAGCCTGATCGTCAGTGGGAGTGGCACCGGTGAAAGGTAAAATGAAAAATTTTTTGGCTGACTCTGTGCTGGGCTGTACCTAAGCACTCTGGATTATACCTGACATTTAGTGCTGGATGCGTTGCCCTTACAGTAAATCTCAGTTGCTAATGCAAAAAGGCAAAAAGGAAAATGAAAAAGTGTTAAGGATAGAGTTCAGCCCAAAAAAGCCACCATTAGATCATAATGAAGATAACATAACTGGGTGTAGAATCTGCTAGATAGGTGAGGAATTAGTTTATTTTTCAAAAGTATACAATAGGGCTTTGCAGCCTTGACCCCATTTTTAAAACAACTCTGACACTCTCAGTTAAAAATTGATCTTCAGACTGTCTAAGTCACTCAAAACTGGTAGCATGTTCCTTAACCAGTTGGCTAGTAAAAGGTGTAACTAGCCAGCTAATCATGCCTTTGTACATTGTGTCACATACAGAATGAGTGTATCTATTTCTTAGACTGCTATAGAGGGCCACTGCACAGTAAAAACACTAGTCACAAGAAATGACCAAAATTAATGGCACAATAAAATCTTTAGAGTCTGTATTAAACTGTTCAATCATATTAGCCCATCTTCAGATTCCTGTCACAGACTGCTACAAGGTATTACAGCTCCTCATCTTCACTATTCCAGCTTCACCTGGACTTTATCCTGCTTTATTCTTGCTTCCTACTCACTCATTACATTTCAGGTACCTGTTTTGTAAAGCCACAGATACTACTGGATTTTCAAGATCTGTTTTAATTCTGTTCAACATGCATTTTCAAAATTCTCTGTAGAGATCACAATCATTGAAATACCCACAATGTGTGATATAAACCATTGCAATGATGGTATTTTCTATGAGTGCTAGAGAATACAGAGGTGAAATGCTACATTCCACCAGGGAAGGATGGTCAAATTAAAAAGCTGACTTATTGATTCTCATGTGGGAAACAAATTTCCCTGTATTTACTCAAAATTCCATGTGTATATTGTTAATATTTTGAATCTAAAAAAACTATATAGAGGGGTATTTCTTAGGTTTACCTTGATTCTTCAGAACTAGAATTACAGTCAGCCAGGATTCCTCCTCTTTGACTGGTTACTCGCAAATCTGAAAGTTTCGGTGCTTCAGTTTCTGCCGGGATAAAAAATTCTGTGGGTTTTTGAGAATTCTTATAAAACTGAAGTTCAGCACAAAAGTCTTCTTTTTTCTGATCCAAGATGTGTGTTTCTAATTGGGAAGAGAAGCAAACACATTTTCTCATTTGGAAAATGAAGCACAAACTTGAGATTTTTTTTCATTTGAAAATGGCTTGTTATAAGAATGTAATACTGTTGTAGAAATGAACAAGTAATTTAGTTTCAGATTCACAACTTCTTTGTCCCTTCACTAAGGAATGAGACCTGCGTTACCTACAGCATGGATGAATTTCAACCCATTTACTGGATTTTTCTCATGAAAACATGAAAAATTCATCACCATTTCCTAATCCCTCCTCGCCCTTAAATGACTTCTTAAATGAAAGCTGACTGTAGAAATTTATTTACCTATCTCTTACAAAACTCAGCTCTACTATAGTGAGATATGATGAATTTCTGCTATATAGGGGGAAAATTTTAGGTTATAACTAGACACTTACAGTGAGGTTTGTTTCAAATCCATTTTTGCTACAAAAGGAGTATCATCAAGCTGTAATTAGCAACAGAAAATTTAAATCACCATTATTCATTCCTGGAGAGTGTGAGGTACAGGCTCATACAGCTAAAGAACTTGAAGAATGCAAAGCAGAAATTGTGCCAAAGGGAAAAATTATCTGATTAAAATGTTGAGTGTGATAGTTAGCCCTCTTAAGCTTGGCTACTAGATATTTTTAGGACATATTTCCGATATCAAGGCATTTAAATGAAAGAAAGATCCACATACTTTCATAAAGTAAGAACAAGTATGTTTTAATTATAGAATTATATTAAAAAATGAGAAGGAAGCAGCCTAAAACCATTGGAAATAGAAAAAAGGTGCATATATTTTTCATTCTTTCATTTAGATTAGTAGAGAACAAACATTGGAGCTTTTGCTTATTTAATAAAGTTAGTGTTTCCAAACGTTTTGGATAAAATATAGGGCATATATTATTTGATCCATCTTATAGCATCCTCCTCAAAAATAATAAGAAACTGTCTATACAGTTGAAATCAAGTAGAAATAGACCGAAAATACAAATCAATCAGTATCAAGGTGCCATCCTGCAGATAAACACAGTTATAAGCACTGTTTCCAAGTAAAAAATACTGGAAACTGTCTCTAAAGTGTGTTGCAATAGATTCCTCCTCCCTTAAACGAGGAAAGACACAGTCAATGGCACAGGAAACTGCCCAAGGGCCCTATGAGATGTCTTGGGAATTGGCTGGAGTCAGTTTAACAACTTCCAGTATGAAGCTGTATGTTACCACCTCCAGGAAAAAGTTTTGGGACCCGCTGCTCATCTATATTCTCTGCATCCACTTCAGCACAAACTTATTTTAATCCACTCTAACCATTTCTGTAAACTGTAACCACTGATCTTTATCCTAGAAAAGCAACAAGCAACAGAATATCAGAATCTTTCTTTCTCAGCATGTGGGGACCATCACCATAAAATATTTTTCAATAAGTATAATACTACTTTCAGTACTGTGATTTAAAGATGTTCCTCATATCATTTCACAGCCAGTGCAGAAATTGAACACAAAGCCACAGCCCCCTGGATTCTTTGAACAAGTGTGTGCTGTTTCCACTGGCTTGAAATCCTGCAAGTTTTTGCGCAGATTTCCTCTGAAGTGCTGCTAATGAAAACTGGATTTGACCTCTTACTCGTCCTTACAGTAAGGACCAAGGATCTCTAAAGAAACATATGTTAAAAAAAAATCACCAAATATACTCCAAGAACCTGACTCAGTTTGGGAGTGACAACACGTAATGGCAAAATTTTGCATCCTTTCCAGTAAGTACTATTTGAAAAGTAACCTAGTCTGAATTTCCATACTTGCAAAGCATTTTAGAGGGAGTCGTGTTTCCCATTTGATTACTATTATGAAGAACTTCCTACGAAATATCCTGTTCACTCCTCCTGTATCAGATGCAGTGTCTGTATAAATGCAGTTGTGAATTATGCTGTCACATGCTGCAAGGAAGGGCCAATGCTTCACTTGCCAAAACAGCTTTTCCTCTTCCTCCTCCTCTCTAGGGCATCCACTTAGTCTATAAGCTATATATACATGAAGTCCCTCAAGTGAAGTGTGTTGCATTCTGTGGAAGAATTCAGGAACAATGTATATCTGTTGAAATAAGCAGTGATGGTATTGCCAGAAACTTTTGTTCTTTGTTTAGCATCATGGTACTCTACTTTAGCCCTATGAAAGTTGGAGAAGAAAAATCCCCAGAGAGCTAAAAAGTTTAAATGATGTTTTCGGCTGCTTCTATTCCCTTAGCATGAGAGCATATTTTTCTTCTTTTCACAGTTCCTCTTTTGTTAATTTGCTCCTTTCATTCCAGGACTTTGAGACCACAGAAGTGTCACTGAGGTTGACAGCGACCACAGGAGATCACCTTGCTGGCACCTCAGCCATTTGTATCAGGAAGTTGTCACCAGCAACTTCCAGCTCATTTGAGCCCTGCTGTTGTCCTTCTAGCAGATCATTAACATCACTGTAGTACCCCATGAGAACCTGGACCTTTGAACATGAGAGTTCTTCCAATTCTCTGAAGAAGGCTTCATCTACTTCACTCAATCCTGCTCCATGCCTCTCCCTCTTAGGAGAAGTATGAGGGCAAACACCACCTGGGTTCCCACACCCTTGATCATCATGCCCAGAGCCACACCATGACATGCAATACTTCCCAGGCCACCCTGACAGTATCACTAATGACTACATGGAAGAGCAGCAAGGAGTAAGAGGGTCAGAGCAAGAAAATAAGCAGGCTTTCTATAACATTCTGAATATGAGCTGTCAACAAGAAGCAAAGGTGTCCACATGTCAGGTCAGTTAAGCAGGCAGATTTTTATTTTTAAAACCAGAAGTGAACACGACTGCATGATGCGGTAAGTATCTGTATTAGCAGTTGCACTTCTTCTAAATCCTTGAGCCATGTCAAGATACGAGTTTTTAACTGTAAATTACTGCAGTTAAAGAAAAAAAAGAATTTAGAATAGTACTAGAACTGTGTTGGCATTTATTAATTCTAATGCTACTTCTTTAGACAACATACATTTGCAGGACACCTTTTCATCCAGATTCAATTCCCTCAAGCACATGGGTAAGACTAAGTAGCATCACAGGAAGGCTGTAAGTGATATTCTTGGAAATATTAGGTGAAACACAGAGGATTTGTTTTTCCTCCACAGGCTTTGTAAGAGAGAAGATGATGGCAGCCTCTTCCACTCAAAATTGAAAGCACTCTGCCCAAGGGCATTAAGGTGAGAGGTTTTTACTCATTTAATAAAGCAGTAATGGTTTCTTTTTATCAACATGCGAAATTTGTCAGTAGAATGCTTTGGGGAAGACATTTTGAACACCGTCAGATCAATGGACATAAGATTCACTTTATTTTTAAAATCACTTCATTCTTCATATAGCCCATGACCCCCACTTCACATAATTTAGGCATTGGTACATGGTAGCTTGTTTTGTTGCTAAACTAAGTGGCAATTTTAATCAATGCATTCCAGTGCTTTTCCTCATGCTTCCTGCAAATTGTACTGTGCACTAATTACCAATGCTGCAGACACACACTGGGGAGTAAGTAGCATTTGCAATAATCAGGCTGCAGAGGGAACATCAGAGAAAGGGGAAAACTGCCTTGCAAGCTTTGGAAAAAATTATGTAGATTTCATTAAATAGTACCACCACTGCTGATTCTGGTTCTTAAGTATACTAAACAACATTTTTTCCATATAAAATAGTGTAAGTTCAGTAGCCCAGATTAGTATTTCACTATAGGGAGAAGCTGAACAGCTGATCTTCTGTATGTATTTATCTTGAATGAATAGCTTGTTCACATTGCGGGAAAGAAAAGCAAATGTTAAGAAGAAGGAATATAAAGACACTAGAATTAAATCTGGGAATTGATTGTGAGGGACGTAAGGGGAAGATAATGCTGTCATGGCTTGAAACAGTAAAGGCAGAACAGAATTCAATGCTGTTAAGCTGGGACTGGTTAAAAAGTCAAGTAAAAACATTAAACACATCAACACTATTCCTCATAGCTTCTTCTGAGAAGTAGGGGATACGAATGGAGATCAGGGAAAACACAGCATTAGAGAATCCTGCACCAACCATGATAAACACACAGAGGGTGCAGATTCAACTGGAAGACTGAAGAGGCAATAGCTTCCCTTGTTATAGCACTCAGCATATTCAGCAGTCCATCATCCAGCAGAAGCTGGGTGGACATCCCTTTCTCCCTGTCTATAGTCTTTCAGCACCCTATTAAAATGCATGATCACCTCAGAGGTTTGCAGGGAATCTCCATGGAATAAGAGTAAGGGAAAAAACCCAAAACCCAATGGAGCATGCACATAGCAGCTCAAAATACAGGACTAGCTACAGATCTGGTTGCAGATAAGTATGGGGACACTAGAAGCCCCACGTGCACCAAATCAGCTTCAAGTGTAATAGTACTTACAGCTTGCTACCTATAGCTTACTAGTATTTGTTTTAAGCTGGTCTGTAGCACAGACATGGTATGTTCTCATCTGTCTGCAAAAGGCTGCATGAGTGAACAAACCCCTAGAGGGATGGCAATGAGAGGCATAATAGGAAAAAGCAAAAGCAGAAAGGAAGAGAATGAGCCATATACACCCCGGAAGCAGGAGCAAAGATGACTGCAAATTCAGTAGCTATAGAACTGTGACACTGTCAGATTAAAAGCATTTGAAAAAATGTCAAACAAAAGATTGTGCCATATTTGAGGAAGTGCAACCTCAATTAATAAAAGCCTCTAGAATTCCTCCTGCTAATCATAGAATCACAGAATGTTTTGCGTTGGAAGAGAGCCTAAAGATCATCTAGTTGCAACTTCCCTGTTGTGGGCAGGGAGGCCACCCATGAGATCATGTTGCCCAAGCCTGACCTTGAAAACTTCCTAGGACAGGGCATTGGTAAGTCCTATAAACAACCTGTTTCAGTGCCTCACCACTCTGCGGGTAAAGAATTTCTCCAAATATCTTACCTAAATCTCTCTTCTTTTAATTCGACACTGTTCCCCCTTGTCCTATCACTATCTGCCTGTGTAAAAAGTTGCTCTCCCTCTTTTTTTATAAGCCCCCTTCAAGTACTGGAAGGCTGCAGTGAGGTCTTCCCAGAGCTGTTTCTTCTCAAGGCTGAAAAACCCCAGCTCTGTCAGCCTTTCTGTCCCCACTGGAGTTGTTCTCCAGCCTTCTGATCATCTTCCTGGCCCAGGCTGGATTTGCTGCAACAGGCCCACACTTTTGTGCTGGGACTCCCAGACTGGATGCAGGACTTCACATGGGGTCTCACAGGGGCAGAATGGAAAGGTGCAATAATTTTCCTCAGCTTGCTGGCCAGACTTCTTTTGATGTAGTCCAGGATGTTGTTGGCCATCTCGGCTGCAATCATGTATTTTTTTCTTCTCAGGCTGAACAAAAACACAATTCCAGTGTCTGTGGTGGTTTTGTTTGTTTTTCTGTTTGTATAATGTCAAAGATTTTGAATTTCAAACAAGAGAGAATATTCATTATCCAACAAAACTGTCTATACTAAAAGTCACCGCTGCCCTAAACGAAATGAACCCATTTCCACTGGAATAATGGGACACGCTCCCTGTGGTTCAAAAAAACTTGATCTTGCCCCACTACACATCTACATCACTTGCTGCAATAAATACGTATGTAAAAGCATTACTTTAGAACTTGAACTTCATTTTCACTTGACTAACTGCTATTTTTTATTATTGGCTTTCAAATTATCTAATTTTTTCCTACAATAATAAGAATAAAAGCTTAGCCTGATGGTCACTAATTTTTCAAGCTATGCAAATGAAATTAGTACTGTGGCTGAATATTCCTTTTTGAGCTGAAAATGATGAGTCAACCATTTTGTCAAAAGACAAACATTCATTCAGCTATTTAACTATTGGAACTTCTAACAAAGAGAATGACTGTGAAAGACTCAGACTGTTCAACAGTTTACCCTTTACTGACTGATAAAAAGGCATAAATCCTGAAAATTAGTAGAAACCAAAATTCAAGGCTTTTATAGGCATAAATATGCAAAGAAGAAAATTAGTCTGGTGAAAGAAATCTGATCCTATTGTCTGGCATTAGTGATAAGAGTTGGTTTAGGTCTTATGCATTTTCAGAATGCCTTTATTTTCCTTTTTCATTCATATTTGAGCTAACACAGCTGCAATATACATGATTTACATGCATATGTCAAAGGTGTTCATTACTTTTGACTCATTTCCTCACTGTTTTATCTTTCTCATGAGCTACAAAAAAATTTTCGGAGTTAATCCTAAGAAAAGGTGCTGTACCTGATTTTCAAGAAAGTAATTCCTGTTTCTGGAAAACAATTACAAAAGGTCAGTACAAAAAAAAAGGTCCATAATATATGCTTTCTCCAAAACAAACAACATAAAAAACTGTAGCTTTATTGTCTTTGTACTTACTACAGATTTGTGTATGTTAGCAATTATTTAGACCCTTCAGTGGAGGGTAGCATACTGAGACCAAGTAATTTGAAACTAAGAGCAAATTGCTGTCCCTTCACAATGCACTTTTTCTAATGTTTAAAGAAAACTGAGCAAGCTTCAAGATGGTTATTCAGTAGGACTCTAAGATCTCACTAAACCACTTCTGTAGCATGGAAGAATGGCAGTTAAAGGAACCTGATAACAAGCAAAGACCGAGGTCAGAGTAGATTTGTAATACAAAGCTAATTCCTTTTATTTCTCTGTGCTCTGCCCAGACAGAGTACCATGCCGAACCCTTGGCAGTAACAAAGAGGAAATCACCACATAGATGCATTGTACATTCAGTGCCCCAACAATACACGACCATGGGCTCCGCGGACAGCATCATGGATCAGCTCCAAAGAATGGGGACTATCAACTTGCTTCTAAGTAACTCTTACTCATAAAGGTCCTGGATTTATCTCTGAGATAAGATATCTTCTCTCCCTTTAAGATACACAAGACAGATGTTCATTGAAATAAGCCTTGGAAAGTACACTTTTATGGAAACTCTCACAGATATTTTTTAGAAGATGCATAAGTGCTGTGATCATCATTTTAAAGCCATAGAGGCTAAGGCACAGAGTGATGATGTAACTGCATTGAGGTCCTTGAGCAAGCTATGTGTCCTGGTTCCAGCCAAAACAGGGTTTATTTTTGCAGTAGACAGGAGGACACATGGCCAGGACACAGAAGTTACTCTATACCAACTCACATCATTGCCAGGGGCAAGGGAACTCTTCTCTGGGGAGAAAAGGTTCCTTCGGGGCCAGAAAATGTGGCAGTGGGAGATGTCTTGTATTGCCTATTACAGGGAAAGGGTAGTTGGGGGATTGGGGATGTGGTTTCTATGTGAATAATTCCTTTTCTTATTCCCTCCATCATTAGTATTGTTGCTGTTACTGTTCAGTTTCTTATCTCATTACTGTACCCAGTAAATTGCTCTTATCTCAACCCATGATCTTTGATTTTCATGCCTCAAATTGGAGGGCAAAGAGGGAGTGGCACATGGTTTTAATAGAAGAATTAATTGGAGAATACCATTCCTAAACCAAGACAGCTGTAATTGGAACCCAGCATGAGGCATGAGGGGTTGAAATTCAAAAGATCTGCACAGAGCAGCTTGGAAACAAATTTGATCTAAGCATTTGCTGTATTAGGTCCAGAGCCAGGGGTTACAATGTTGCTTGGGCTGTTCAAATGGGTGTGTACATATAACCATGTATATATTCCCATACATGCTTCTCACAATGATCTTCTTCAGAGTGACAGAGGGATCAGGATTCTTTTGTTGCTGTACTGTGGGATATCAGCTTATGACATGATAACATCAAGGACAATGAAGGTAATTTGGGATGTGTATTCAGTGTTTCTCTCCTATCCTTACTCAGGCACTAGCTCTGGGACTCCATTAAAATTATACCCAGCCTGCGGGATGAACAGGGGTTCCCCAGCTTTTCACTCCCTTTTCCTCCTTCAGACCTGTTAAAACAGCTTTTGAGAATTTTGATTTCCTGATGGATGTTAATACAAGCATATTCTTGTTGCTAAATCTGCCATGTCTCAGCACAATCTACACCATATTTAGAGTCAGAGCAGGGATTTCTAGGGAGGTCATTCAGAGATCTGCCCTGAGGGTGGATGGTCATGAGTGGCAATAGAATGTGGGAGAGAATGGGCCAGTCTGGGAAAATTCTCTGCTCCAATGGTTTGGCAGTTCACCCCTGAACAAATACAAGACCCTGTTTAAAGTGACAGAATGCTGCACTGCAAGGAAAATTCTGTGGCAACTCCAGAGAGGAACAATTTATTGCAGTGTGACGGGCCCTGGCTACTTGTTACTGGACACAGCTCAATACTTGAGAACATCCTCCAGGGCAGGAGTAGGAAAGCATACCAGCCTCTGAAACTGCAGCTGAACCAGGGGAACAACCTGTGCCAGTAGCGGTCGCCCCTATACAGAAGAAGAAATCCAAGACCAAATCAGTTTGCTTAGTTAGGAATAAAGAAGAAACAGGACCCACAGAACAGACCCACTTCCAGGAGGAAGAGGCAGGGCCGGAGATAACCACCTGATCCCTAATATTTCAGGAGAGGGTATTTCAAGGGCCCAAGAGTGCATCATTGGGTTTTTGGGATAGCTGTTGTGGAGACAGAAGAAATTAGACAGCTGGACACCTTTCCTGGTCTCTCAGAAGGCTCTGTTCTTTGGATGTCAGCAGTCCTGAGTGGGCTTGAACTGGAAACCCCAATTGCCCAGGGATTTTGGAAATCATCACTAGCAGGCCTGAAGGCAAAAATTTTGGATTATCAAGTGGAAAATGTCCTGGTTCAAGCAATGGCATGGTTAATTTTTGTAGCAGCCAGGGAGGACATGGCTGGAACACAGATATAATTCTATACCACCTCATGTCATCAGGACTCTTCTCTGGGAAGATGGTGCCTTCTGGTCCAGAAAATGTGTTGGAGGGAGCCATCCAGTACTGACTATTATTGGAGTGGAAAGGGTGGTCTATTATTGAATGTCCTGTGGTGTGTGTTTTTCTCCTGAATTGTTTCTTTTCATATACCCTCTGTTATTAGTATTTTTGCTGTTACTGTTCGTTTTCTTATCTCATTGCTGTTCCCAGTAATTTGCTTTTCTCTGAATCTGTGATCTTTACCTTTTGTGCCTGCAGTTGTGGGGGGGGGAGGGGAGCTGCATGTGGTTTTAGTGGGAGTGCTAAACTGGAGAATACCATTCCTAAACCATGACACCATGACAGAAGGAAAAACTGCAGAAGTTGAAGGCACTGGATCTACACTATATCTTGGAGCCTGTGCTACCTCACTGACAGCCCTCCTTGTTCTTTTCCCCTGCTGATGTCAAATTCTACTCTTTTCTGTCAGAGACATTTTAGAAACTAATATCTACAGTACTTCAGGAAAAAAAAATACCATTTTTACTTATGAATGGCTAACTAACCATTACACAATCAAAAAAAAAGGTTGTAAGTAACTAAAGATTACAAAAAAAAAGATTTTAAGTAACTAAAATAGCATCCTTTGACACTTCTTTATGATGATAATTTTAATTCAGATGACGGGTTGGGTTACAGTATTTGTATATTGGAAGACAGATATGCAATGTACAATATAAACAAACTTCCTGTAATTTCAATATTAGGCAGAATAAAGGAAATCACCTTTTTAAAATTACATTGAGTATCATTCTAATGCAAGTAACTTCCAAACAATTAAAACTGCTTTAGAAGTCAGTCAGGTGAATACAACAATGCAATTCAAATACTTGATCTCTGTCTACAGCTAAGCATTTAAGTTGTCGAAAAAACTGAACAAAGAGAACAACATAATCTTACTGCAACTTTGTTAAGAAAGTTATGTGCAAATGCAATAAGAATAACCAAAGCTATATTATGCATTAATGCTTTTGCTTGCTCTATATCCCATAATTCATACATATACAAAATAAAGAAGACGCTTGAAAATATTTTGTTGGCTAAAATATGGACAAAACTCCGAAGTTTAATGGTTCAGGTTTTTTTATTCCTTAAAGGAATCTAAAGAGAACAGTGAATTCTGTTTCAGCAACATAAGTTGGGGCACATCTGTGTTATTTTGAATGCTTCTGTATTCACCTGTACTTGTGTGGAACCCTGGCAGCATCCTTCATAAAGAAAGAAATTGAAAGGAGATTAAGAACAGTTGGGAGTTATTCTGGCAAAGGCAAATTTTTACAATTCTCCAAGGATTCTGATTATTTTAGTAACGATGTTCCCTCGCCTTTCTCTCTCACTAAGTCTTTTGTCCTCCTCTTCTGCATCTAAACAGCAATTGTGTACAAACTGTTGAATATTTAAAACAGAAAAATGCTTCTCAGTCTTTAAAATACGTGGCCAATCATTATTTTGGTATTCACTGCAGTTAATCGTGATGCATTTATTAATGTGTAAATATCAGACATTTCCTTTGGCATTCCACTCTCCGTTTGCAATTCATTAACATATTGTTATTTTAAAATATTAGTCTCTGAGAAGACATCAGATTTTAACTGGATTGGTCTCACAGTTGAAAAAGCATTTTTATATTCTGAATACATCAAAACAGCAGAATCTCGAGGCAGATACTAAGTGGGATTCACTGAAACACAATGTCAGTTCTAATGGATGGATGATTGTGTTTGGTCTTTTGAAACTTTGAAGTATAGGTAAGTCTTGATCACACAAATTAATAAATCCTAAAGCTGGAGTTAACAATAACCATTACACCCAAATTCTGCAGCTTAGCCCAGCCAATTTTTCAAAAGGTCAGGTTGTGAACTGGAGAAGATCAGGGAGGTCCACCGCATAGCTTTGTTGCCAGGCATCTCTCGTCTGGATTGTTGCAGGCATTTATTAGTATTCGTCAGCAGACTCAACAAAGCAAACAAGAAATTCAAGCACGAATAATAAAATGAAATGCTGCTATATAACCCTTTGTCATTCAGCAAATATGGGACTTTTTAGCTACATTGTTCCTAAACCTGGGTTACTACTTTAATTTTTCTCCACAGTGCTGACTGAATGAGTATGCATGTGTGTTAAATGCAGAGCTCCCTTAACAACTGCAGGACTGCCATTTAATCTGTTGGTAGATGGACCATTTCCTGTGGGAACTCTAGCTATGATTTCCAGATCCACCAAATAAATCTCAGATTAAGATTCCAAATGAAACCTGCCTTTGGCAGATAAAAAATGTCAAGATGGATATAAACAGTAAAATTATAAATTATCTAGGTGTTGCACGATGACTTGATGTGCATTTTTTGTTTACACTTTCCCTGATATCACAACTATACAAGGCATTCATCAAATGTCACACTTTCATAATACTGGAGGCATCATTAAAACTGTTTGGCTAAGGACCTTGAAGTGTTTAAGCAGTAGCTCAAAAGTATATTTGTGCAAAGTAGAAGAATAAATTTACATATCAGCAGCAGCTCATAAGGGATGGGTAAATATTCTGTTTATCTCTCATTGTAATGCAGGTTAGTTTAAATACAGGGTTTCAGGATATCATTACAGCCTATATGGAGTCATTACATAATTTCCAAACATAGTGTCTGCTGGAGTTTTACTAAGCATGCTGTGTTTATATTTTCTAAACCAACCAAAAACAAAGTAAACCCTCCCACCCCATTTGTCTTTTGCTATTGTCATATCAGACAATTACTTTTCACATATAACCCCTTCCATTATCTAAATCTTAATGATCCAGAACTCCCTTTTATCTAGGCAGGGTCATGTTTCCCAATGTCCATTAATTATAGTGAAAATTCTCTTATTCAAATGTTCTCAACCTCCCCTACCACACACAAACAATTAAGGCTTTGCTGAATTAAGAGTTCTAAACAAAATCCCAGGAAACTATAGCCTTAGAAGTAAAGAAAAATATTTCAATTTTAAGTATCTGACATAAAAGGCAGATCACTCTGCATAAAGTATCCATAAGACAGTTTGCCCCCTTACCCTTTACTCCAGTAGTGTTCTACTAAAGATGCAGGTGAACTCACAAATAAGAGTCGGCAACGCACTCCCTGAATAATCTTTATCTAATAATTTTTAAATATTTTGCTCTGAACTTAAGCCTCATTCTAGCTATTATAAAAATAGAAGCAATGAGGGTTTCTAAAGAAGAAAATAACTAAATTCCTCTTGCATTTTTGCAAGGTCTTCTAAAGCTCCTTCTGAAGCACTGCTTAAAAATTACTGTGGTAGTAAGTGCTGTTCTCTCTGAAGTACATGTCAAGACATTCTGAAGTTAGCTGCACTCATACTTTATACACTTAAGATTCAAAATGCAATACTTCAAGGTGTGCATTCTTCCCATCCTTAGTGCTTGCAGCCCTCAGGGCAGGTAAGGCCCTACACGTTTCGAGTGTATCATAAAGGGTCCAACAAAATTATTATATTCACAACACTACAGTGAGTCAGGCAAATACTGGATACCTAGTTGTGCTTCTGGTGAGTCTTTCTGCATGCAGTCTGGCTAAAGATGTGCTGTATTCTACCATTCAAAATTTCAAAGGAAAGAAATGGAATGGAAGAAGAAGAGATGCGAATTTATATGCATGAAGGGATGATTATATTTATAGGAAAGACCAAGTTTTCAGTTATCATTAGCTCATTCTTATCTTCTAAGTTATGTCACACTATTCCTTCTTCTTTCACGGAAGAGGTTTTCTTCATTTTCCATGCCTAGTGTTGCTTAACATCTACTAGCCACTTTTCCTAGGTTTTACTCATGAAAGTTGATCCTCTCAGCCTCTTTTCAGCCTTTTACATCATTCACAGAAACCTGCAACTACACTTCACACTTTGCAAGGGGATCTCTGGCAGCTCACAGTGAGTTTGATGCTGAAAGCACAGCATGCATTGGAGACACTGATCAGCTGAGCCACATGGGTGTAGAGGATGCTGCCTCTCTGCATAACATGTAGATTTTTCTGCATACAAACCAGCCTTGCAATATCCAGGCTTTCTTTCTTTCCCATGTAAACAGCACTTTGTTGCTAAAAGATGGTAGGAGAGGAGAACAGGCTCACAGTATCTCCTGTTCAGGCATGTAAAAGAATAAAGAGACTTCACTACGACAAGAATGCTTAATTCTGCCTCTGATACAGCCTCGAAATAGGAGCTTTAGATTTACTTTAGTGTTTACAGCTGTAGAGGGTATATTCCGGAGAAACGGGCAGCAGCACCTTTACCACTAGCTGCTTTTTTTACCCAGCCAGAGCATCAGACGAAAAACCTTTACATTGCCATATTGCTCTCAAGGCTTTCTTTACCTGTTCATCTTTGTGTGTGCCAAACTCACACAATAGAAATTCCAGACAAAAAAGTCCTTGTAATTACTATTGCAAAAACAAATCCACAAAAAAGTACATTAAAACCATTACACAACTAGAAGAGTTTTCTACTTCTAATAAGATAATCAAAGTTACACAAAAGGATGATTCGCTTTACTTAACCTTTGAATATGACTACATTTCCTCAATTACCATGCATGTAAAGCACCCCCAAAACCCACAGATCACCGTCAGATAAAAGACCTCCTTTACAAATTTCCCTGCACAAGCTGATCCTGCGGTTCTGTTCCAATACACATCATCACATATCTTTAAAACTAGTCTCCTCTGAACTAGTTTTCAGACACGCAATTTTAAAATATATTTACAAGCTGCAAGCATTCTTTTGAGGTTACATGGAAAGTGTCTATATGGATCAGAACTAAAGTTGCCATCAAATTCTGAGAAATTAAATTGGTTCACTGAGTTACATTTCAATATATGGTTCAAGTAATGGCTTGAAAAACATAATAACCACTTTTTAAGAAAGCAAACAACTTTGCTATTAAGAATAACCAATCTATTAAATTGTCTTAGGATTTACAAATAAAAATTATACAATGCTTTTAATTCTGGAGCCAGCAAAACTCTAATTCTGTTGTCAAAACAGACCAAACAGCACTTAAAATTCTAAGACTTCTTCTATTTTCTACCCTGTCCTTAAAGCATGGATGCTCGTAAATACGCATAAGAAAAAACATTACAATAGTTAAAGACTATATAATATAGAAGTATAGCTGCACCTATTCAAACATGGTACCTAAGTCAAATACGACACAAATTTAACTCAAGCATTTGCACACTCACCACTTTCCTATCCTGTTAATGCTTCTGGAAAACTGCCATATCAAGTCCTAAACATATATATATAAGAAGAGAAACCACCCAATTTCAGGTTTTTTCATGTTTTCACAGTATTAATGTTTTCACAGTTTCCACCATGCATGGAAACCCTACTGAAGTAACAGCTCTACCCCAATGCAGTGTGCTTCCCCACACCCACCATGACTGCAATGCAAAGATACACACCTCTTTGCCACTAAAAGTTTATTTTTATAATTGAATACTATTCGAGGCTTTCTAGCTTGGATCCTGAATATTTTTCATTTCTAAGTGGCACAGTCCTCACTGGTTTGATGCCAATGTTCCTGGTACATTCTCTCAAATATCCTTAGAGGGAAATGAAAAAAGGCATTAACTCTCTATTAAAAACAAGAGAAAGAGTGCACTTAAACTAGATATAAACACAAAATAGCAAGCCTTCCACACAAGCTGTTCTTTAACTCTTCCTAATAGAACAGAACAGTGACAGTCTTCAAGCCACACAGGGATACTATACTCCAAACAACCCGGAAAGTTAAAAAGAAAATCTCACCTATCAAACACTTCAGATACACGCCTCTTAAACACTACCTTTCTTTCAAGTATTTTATTTTATAACATCTATTAACAGGTTACACATTATCCCACATAACTGCTATAAACCTACTACTTCTCCGTCTTTTCTTCTAAATTTTAAAATTCTCATTGCTTGACTGAATTTTCATCTAGTCAGATAAATTTAATCTCATATTTGCTTTACCAGCCTTATTTTTTGACCAATAATGTAATCTCCAATATTTCAGTACGCTATTAAAAAAATTTGAATAAATCGTTATAGGGTTATTTTAAAACCAGCTTTTAAACTTCCAAGTTACAAGAAAGGAAAATCTAAATACAGTACATTACCAACCGCACAAAGGAAAGATACAAAGATGACAGAACAAATGGGTCACACAATAGTACACTCCTCAACACACACATTTACACAGAAAATGAAAAGTTGCTGTGATTAATAATACAATGAGAAAATCTACCAAGGGGACATATTGAACATTATGTTGCTGAAATCAACCTATTATCTTTATGATAATTGAATGCAATTTAGCTGTTAATACCCAAATTAAATTCTAAGAAAAAAAAAATTCCTCATCCACACCAGTATGATGATAGATTTACCCATAATCCCTTTTTCTAACTTTCTTAGGAGCAAAAGCACAAATAATTACATGTCTCGTTAGTGATTATGCTAAAGAAAAGTGTATAAATTTTACTTTCTTTTACAACAACTTCTACTGGATACATGAATCCATAAGTGTTAGCTTGGAAGAAACAGCTGTCTGAACAGCACAAAATATTGACTTAATTTCTTATTTTCATCAGAAAAATAATACACATGAAACTCAGTAACTACTCAGTCTTAAAAGTACCTCTGAGCAGCAGCAGAACATAATTTCTTGCAATTAGGAGAAAATAGTTCACAGAGAATCAGTTTCATTTGCCTACTTTGGAAAACTTAACCTTTTGAACCATTCTTAGGGTATGCTGACCCCTAAAGGTCTAAAAATACTAAACCTGATTAAGCCATTACACATTTAAATTGTCAGAATACAATTCTCCACTAACTTACACCACCATGACTATTTTTTACAGAGTGTATAATTCAAAAACTTTTTAACTTCACTCCATAACAGCTCAAAATTCCATAAATTAAAAGAGGTTTACAAGTAGTTTATTTTACAGAATAATAGAGGTAGAAATTCCTTTACATATGAAAGAAAAGCATCATCTACAAAACGAAGCATTTCTTCTTTCTTCTAAACAGACTCTCCATGAGAAACTTGACATTTAGTATTTTATGAGAGAGAATACACAGTATAAAACTCAAAAAATGGTAATGTACAAGAAGGTATAAAGGGAAATTTTGATGTTGACATACCTATTCCACTTCGGATTTTTTAACCTACACAATCACTTAGTAGCAAAAATCCACCCTAAAGTGAGGGTCTCTTTTTTATGTCTTTCCCTTTCTTCCTTCTACATGTCACAATCTAGACACAAGCCACTTCTGAAAATTCTCTTCTACAAAGTCCATCAGTCATGTAATGTACTCTCAAATTCAGTGGTTTTTTTTTTCCCCTTAGGTTTCCGTCATGAAACATAGAAGAATGCATCTGAGAACAAATGTGTCTGGTCAACCAACTAAAAATACAAAAATTACTTGCATCCTGATGAAGATGAAAACTCCAGCTGGGGAAGCTCCAAGTTAATCAAGGTCACCTTTACCTCCAAGCCTTACCTTACTGTCTAATTTCAGCTGAGCTACTAAAGAGAAACCCATTAATATTAGTAGATGGCTTAATCATACCCAAGCCAGGAGTGAATAACCAAGCAAATTACTTAAAGAGAGACTTACAGATTTATAGTAAACAATTAAAAAAAACCAAAAAAAGGTTGGAAAGTAAAGTGCAATGTACAGACTAAGAATTAAAACACAACTTCTGAAAGTTATACAAAACCATTTTCAATAATCCAGAAAATAAATGTGAAGCTTTTTATTCATGTAGCTGCTTTCCTGTTACTCCAAGTACTTTTAAGGGGCAGTATGTGGTTGTGGGTTTTTTTCCTTTCTTCCAAAGTCAGTCACATATCAGCAAGAACAAACACACTCCAGCCACTGCCTAGCACTGGTATAACACCTGAGGTTCCTTATTAATATCTTTAAAGTCCCTACCTTTTGACCAGCTCTCCATTTGTTCTGCTGAACTTGTTTGATCTGGCACTGAGTCCAGTTTTTGCTTGAGGGTTTCAGAGCTAAAATAAAACAAACTCTAGATAAATAAACTTGAAACAATATAATACACCCATACTTTGCCTTCATTTGACAGAAAATTTACAAAACAAATTATTTTAAATATTTATAGCAGCACAATGAAGTCTGCATACTTTAAGAGTCAATGAAAAATTATATTTTTCAGTAAAATATTTTTTCTTCACTCATCTAATTTTTATAGTTGTTTGGTTCAGCTTTCTGTTGCATGTGATCCCTTTGCTGAAATATTTATTAGTTTGGTTTTTCCTTCTAGAGTCTGGTCTTGGAAATACACATTACTGAGCACAGCCCAAATCACAGCACGCAGTCCTGCTACAGACAACAAGACTGCTCACTTTGGCAGTTATTACAGATGGTGGCATATGCTTCACTTTACAGCATTCTTTCTCTTGCTTTAATTTCCTAGATCAAATACAGGTAAAGTGGCCTTCCAACTCTGAATCTGCCGGTCTTTCTTAGCAGCTAAATACTGCATCATAATATTTGCACGCATATTGCTTCAGACTATATAGTTAATTACACAGTTGCAATATTTCATATAGTCAAAGATCATCAAGATGTAACTTGTAATAAGACCTACAGTAAAATGTTATGCCTACCAGGCATCATTTTGGGTGTTAAAATATATGCTCTGTTATGCGTTAAAAACTCAATTATAGTCTGTATCACAAGGAAATCTAAATAAGTTTGTAATCTTGGTAGCATAGTAAGCTTATCACAAATTGTATTACTTGTACCTTTTTAAAAAACTATTGTTCACAGGACAATTTTTATCCTTAATTATGCAGTTGTGCTTATTTTGTATGTTTTCCCTGCTACATTTTTTTTACATTTATTAAAAAGATACATGTGCCTTGAAGATACATTGGCTTGGTTATGAAAACACTCAGAGAGTTGTCATTGTGCTGAAAAATGTAAGAGATTAAAAAAAAATTAGGTAAATATTTTTCACTTCAAGCAAATTATACCAAGACACATATCCTAAATAACGAACCAGCAGAAAAAAATATTTTCCCATACAACACCAAAAAAGCAGATGATCTCATTTATATATTTAAAATTATAAAAAAATTAATGGCACAAACACCTAAGATTCAACACTAACATGTATACTGAATATTAAAGAAATACATATTTAGCTGATATTTGTTGTTGACTATAAATCTGCATGATAAAAAATGCATAGGATTTGATATGCTAAGGTCTTAACAAAAATAAAAAGTTCACCTCATATCGCGGAACACTGAGTCCCTTAAAAGAACCTCAAATGAAGCTCTACGCTTCTTCTTCAATTCAGTGTAACTGTGTTGACTTGAAGTTGGCAATCTTTTCCTAAGTTCCTCATTTACTTTTGGATTAGCTGAAAATATAGAGGGTTATTAATATCAAGAAATAGGTTTCTGTCAATGAAGACATTTCCCTACATATTGCACAAAAAGGTTCATAATAATTGCAGTTTTTAATAAGATATTCATATAGCAAGACATGAAGAAAATATGGTATTTAATAACCTCTGGAGTATTTTAAAACATGTCTTACGGCCTTAATGTGTCTAGTAATATACTATTTAAAACCATAATTTTATCCCTTCACAATATACAGTCATTCTTCCTCGCCATTTACCCAGCTAATGAATGCCAGCAATTAGTAAAATGTAATCCCATTGCACAATCATTTTAATGCTTTTAGCACTCAGAAAAGTAAACACCAAATTAATACTGCTCAAGCCATATCAGATCCTAGCTGGAAGCAAGCAATTATAGTTCAGCTCCTCAGGTGTAATTAAATGATTGGAATGATTTAGTTCCATAAATGCAAGTTAATTCATAAGCAAGCAACAAATATACTGGGAGTAATTACAAGAAACATTGACAGTCTAAGCAGGGCATGTGCCTTTCTGTACCTGATATAGGAAAATGCTGCCCTCTCCCGGAAATAATAGACTATGGCACGGGAAAAATTTATGACTGAAGTCAAGAGACTCATTTTACAGACTTTGTCTTCATAGGTGAAATAGGTTCTGTTAACTAATAGGAATTTTCTCGTTTAAACATAGAGATTTTTTTTTTTTAAGTTGATATCAGATTAAGGTCACCTATTGATCAAAGTAAAAAATAAAGATTTTTGGGGCTCCCTAGGGTGTGCCAAATAATTTCCCCATAATACAAAAAGAAATGTTAGGAAAAAGAATGACAAAATATTCCAGGTACTAAGTATTTAAACTGGTTGCTCTGAGAACAAACGTTACAATAGGTAGCTGAATTGCGCACAACACTTACTTGTCATTAAGGATGTACCTTTACAGAAGGTACCTTGAACATAAGGTATTTTAGAACCACAACTTATTGTACCATCATTATTCAGTGAGTGTTAAAAGTCACTATTTCAAAAACGATCACAAATGTCCATTAAGGTTTTCACACAAGGAATCATCAGAAAAATCAAATACAATTATTCGAAATCCTTACTTTCATTTGAAGACAATCTGTTAATAATCAATCTGTATAATAATGAGAAGAAATTAAAGCTGGAGATTAAAATAAAGTGTACTGGCAGACCGAGAAAAAACCTGAAAATACAAAATGAAACCATAACCTGAATGCCAGAGGTAATTTTAAATCTAATTTCCTTATTCACTATTTATTTATCCAACTTGTACTAGTGTAAAACTATTAGGACATCACGACAGAAAGCAAAAAAAAAAAAAAAAAAAAAAAGGGTCCCTATCAGTTCTATCAGTTGAATTTAAAATGCAACAGTCACATAAAATTAATAGTAAAGTAAAATAATGAGAGAACTCTCAGATGTTTTGCCATCTACAGAAATAAGAAATGCTTCCAAATACTGCATATAGCAGCATGTAAGAAAAATCACACACTGCAGTCAGTATGTATCTCTTTTCTACACAAAGAAACTGTAGGAAAGCTTGATTTGGAAGCACCTGATCAATGGAAAAGCCTTAAAATTGTTCTTTACCAATAGCACTTTGGCATAAAAATATTTGTTTGTTCCAGATCTTGATGTATTTCTAAACAAACCCAAGCTGTACACAAATACCTTTTGTGTTACTTTACTTACTGTGGAAAAGAAAGAAAAAAAAATTATTTTAAGAAGTCATATTATTAAAAGTTTAAAATGTACTGCACATTTGCTTTGCCCTTTGATGTCACAGTCCTATTTTTCTATTCAAATCTTGTACACTGTAAGTTAATTGCTTTTGGAAACTACTTATTATTCATGTAAAAATTAATGTGCCAATGTGTTTAAATCCTTTTAAATGACCATTCATGCATCTTTCTTCTTTAAGTACCAATGAAATCTGTCAAAGATACCAATGCAAGATGGTCTTAGACAAAGTTCTAATATAGATTTTTTCTGCTAACATAAGATTTTCATTTTCGTCAACTTTACTTAAATTCCATTAATTTTTTAAGCTGCTTTTAATAAATTCACACGTAAAAAATTTTAGGCTTCATAGTCTGTCATTTGTGTTCCAGCTGACTTTATGAATATTAATAACAGTGTTATCCTGATTAAATAGGCTTCATATAAAATCCCTGTGAATCCTATAGCTCAGACATCTCATTTTTCCAACTCTTTATGAATTTGGATTCAGACATTAAACTGGAAAAAACCTTAAAAAACAGACTCAATGGTACATTGGTGTACCCTTAAGCAAAAAATTAGCTGTTCTAATGATTCAAATAATTAAAATTGATAGGACCACATATTGAAATTTCAGGCTTTCTGTACACATGCAACATATTTCAACTCTTATGAAAACATCAACACTTCACAGACAAGGGATTAGGAATCTATTATAAAATAATAATACCTGTCCTAATGCTTACCTTAAACAAATAGATGATATAATCTTAAATCTTCATATATGGAGTCCTGGTTTGAAGAAGTATTTTCCAAAGAGAAAGAAATTAGTGGATGGTTAATTACATAAGCATACACATGAAATACATGAACATTCTAGTTTACCACAGGAGCCCAGTGAAAAACAGCATTAACTATTAAATGGTTCATCTTCAGAAAAACCAACCTTTTTCTTAAGAATGTCAAACTGAAACACACAGGAAATACTAATATTATCATATGAGACTCATGCAGTCCCAGTTTTGAACTGTTAACTTCTTTCCATGCCTATATGTTTGAATTATTTATGTCTATGACAGACAAAAATGGAAAATTAAGCTCACTGCACTGCCTTTTCTTTTTTATCTAGTGCTAACTGGAATGACTGTTTCCTCATCCATTCAGGAAAATATTCTGCAAAAATATCATTAAAATACTTTGCCTTTCAGCACCTTGGAATATGAATGGATTTTAGGAGGAAAAAATCTAAACAAAATAACAGCTTATTCAAAAGAACGGCATACCAATCCTGGTTCTAATTATTCATCAACAGAAACACTTCATAGGAACGAAATAAAACCGAGAGGTATATAAAAGTAACATACATCTGCAAGATAGGAAGCATACAGTGCTTTACTTGTGCAACTCCAAATGGCTCTTGTTGCAGCTGTAGCAGTATTTCCTCTCTCTGTGGCAAAAAACCCAAGCTCTTGAGTGTCTGCAGAATAACTGCTATACAAAGGAGCACCCAATGGTAACTCCAACCCCACAAGAGCACCGCAGCAACACTAACACCAATGCTTTCTCTCCCTGGGCAGGACTGACAAGTCTGTCTTCTAAGCTGGAGTTCAGTTATTGAGTCCCCTCCTCAGGAACAGAAAGACAGTTGGGATCACTCTATATGGAGACCCAATGAATGCAAACCCCCATTCCTTGGTCTTGCCTTGGAAGAATTTTAAGTCAACCACTGAATCATGGCCTTAGCTGCTGTGACAGGAAGCAAATGTTTGCTGCTCTCGACTGAATTCACCCATTCTTCACAAAAAATCCTCGTCTTGGAAGAGTTTTTCCACACAGAGAGCTATCCCACCTGCCCTGCCTCTGGTGGAACAAGAGACCAGTTCCCACTACTCCTTGGAACAGCACTAAGCCAGTTTTGGTCCCTCCCTTAAACATGCAATTAACAGTTGCCATTGACAGCGCAGGGATGAAGTACCATACAAAGAGGGAAACAGAGAATGAATTTTAGCATTATTCCCATAAGATTAATTAGATTGGCAAGATCTTCTAAAATATCCTGAAACGTTTTGCCTCAGGGCATGCTAAACTGAAAAACTTAGGAGGGTACTCTACATTAAAAAAAAAAAAAACCCAACAAAAAACCCCCCCAAAAAACCCAGTGACCTTCTCAAAGCATTTCCCCAGGGAACAAACAGTTTTCTGCCAAGGTGGATGTCAAGTTTTTATTCAATGACACACTCCTCCAAAAAGAGTCGTATTTCCTCCCTATCTTTAGAAACTTTATGGCATATCAGAAATCTAAGGCAATTCAAAGTAAGTTAAAACCAGTTTTGGACAGTTATAAAAACACTAGTCAAAGGGTAACAGAGATAGCCTATTCAGGTATTTTTTACAAGTGAAATTATACCCATCTCCTAGATACTTAAAAGCTGTGAAATGAAACATACTTTGATTACAGAGATACTTATTGAATTGTATTCTGTTACTTTTATATGCTTTTAAACACAAGTAGTTCATGAAAAATATTCTGTTTCCTTTTAAAAGAATATAAAATATAGACAAGTGGATTAACCTTATAAGTGGATAAATGCAGCATGAGTATTTTTTCAAATTTATAAATTCTCACAACACTAAAAAAAGTCAAGATTTTGTTAAATAAAAGTAACTTCATTATCTGGAAGCTTGATAAAAACATTTTTCCAGAGGGCAGAGTGAAGCAGCAATCCCTGGCTTTTCTTCCCTGCTGATTCTTGACCCAAAAGGTGGTAAGACATATGCAGTTGGTTTCAACTAACCTGCATAAATAAGAAAAGACATGAAGAAACAGGGCTCAGATAATTTTTCTCTGTTGCTGCAGCAGTTTCTTCACATTCTCCCTACAAGATTTGCATCTGGTGCTTTTAATGATGGTATACTGTAAGCCAAAGAGCACTTATGGTCTTTGTCATGCTTTTGACAAAGGCACGAGAGGAGGCACAAAAATGCATAATACCTATTGGTTTATAATTGGTCTCACCTATTCCTAAATTAAACTTAGTTGGATAAAAGATAGGTACTTTCCTCTTTATTTTTTCTCCCTAACTTGAACTAAGTGTCAAGGCTCAGTTCTCTCTCTGTGCACTAGGAAATGTTTACGTGCATATTAGCTCACCAACAGCCCACTATCTCTTCTGCCCTCTGATATATTCTCATTTTCACCTTAACAATCTTCATTTGTATTTTATTTACTAACAATCTTCAGCCTGCTCTGTTGTCTTCTTTCCCAGTTTTTAGCTGTCCTTTGTCCTCCAATTCTTTCCTTTTTCCTCTAATTTTGTCTTCTCTTTGACAATAAATGCCTTTTCTTTTCCCCCTGCCCACCACCTCTTTGAAATGTAAAGAAAACTGTAGAGAATCTTGTCAAAGACTCTCTCTTTTTTTTGCAGTTTTTCTCATCTTGCTGTGTATTCTGTGAAGCAGCTTTTTTTTCTGTGACACTCTAATTAACATTATTTTCATTCTAATAATGAAACTCTGACGTGCTTAGATCAGGTGTGAACAGCCACATCATTTAGCCATCCTTCAGTTTTGTTGTAAACTCTTCACCGGCCTTAAAACTCAGTATTATGTATCACATTATATACTGTTATAGACAGCCAGATCTCAATTTCTAAACATTTTGCAGATTGTAATTTCTGTAGCCTTTACAGATAGGAACAAATACGTGCATTTTAAACTAGTTGTTGCTTTATCTAGAGCCAAAAGAATGTTTTAGTAGAATCAGCACTACATAGTGATAAGGGCTACCTGTGTATTACAGTCTGTTGACAGGATCATAGTCAGCAGACAAAGGGAAGTCATTAAACCCTGGTATTTGGCACATCTGAAGTGCTGCATCCAGTTTGACCTGCTCATGGATATCCTGAACCAAGTCCAGCAGGTGATTCAAGATGATTAGGGGTCTGCAGGGCATGAGTTATGAGGAGTTTGCAAGAGTTTGGTTAGTTGGTCTTAAGGAGAAAAGGTTAAACAGGGATTTTATTGGGTTTTAGCTGCCTTGTGAGTAAATACAGAGAAGACAGAGACAGATCCTTCTGAGAGAGACAAGCTGTAACACAGAAAACTCAGAGCTGTAAGAGAAAATTTTTCACAGTGAGGAAGGCCACTGGAACTAGTTAACTGCTTAGAAAGGTTACAGAATCTCTATAGCTGGACATGGGCAAAACTCATCTGGATACATCGACCCAATCTAACTTTGGAGATTGCCCCATATGCAATTCCTGCCTACCTATTTTGTTATTCTAAGGATTGCAACAAAACAAACCCACCAGAACTAGAATTCCTGTAACAGGAAAAATGCTAGGTTGCTTTCTGCTTTACAGGGTAGGCCAATAGAGCCCCTGACCGACCAACAACCAAACAGCAGTGAGACACAACCAAAGACCACCCATGTGGCAGACAGGCTAAATGCCAGCAGGGAGAAAACTGCAACAGCAGCATGTGCACAGCATTTTGAGCCCTACCGGTCTTAAGCACTCAATTTTCTTCAGTTTATTACATGACTGGATGATTTGGCTTTAGGCTAAATGCCAAATATTGGTTTGCATATCACCCTTCAGTAAACCAAAAATGGACCACCGATACAGTTATTTTACCTGTCTTTCCAAAAGCTCTGGCCTCAAGCCCCATAAAATCCATCTTTCCCCCAAACTTGTAAAAATGTCACTGTGACTAAAGAGCTCCAAAGCTAACTACAGAAATGATTCAAGAAACATGAATCTACAGTGCTTATGTTTGCAAAATTCATTGTATAGTATATTCAATATATTGAAATTCCCAAATCCCCAGATCATAATTTCTTTTATCACAGAACTAAGTTACTAGCCCAGATTTTACCATAAAGGCAAATATAAAATCACATAACATTATATGCACATAAAAATGTGAAGTAGTAACTCAGTGCCAAATTCAAAAACCACTAGTACAAGTAATAGCATTAAGCAGAAACTATGTCTTCTGCCAAAAACATTCCAATTGTTTTGCTGCCTTCACAGAAAGAAGTAAGACTGAACAGGGACTCAACGAAGAAAAGGAGGCAAAAAACCACACTGAAGCAGAGAAACTTGACTCATCCAGCCAACTCACATCTCTCAAGGTACCTTCAAATAGCGCCATTTTTCCTGACAGCAGATGCAGTAAAAATAAAAGCATAAAGGTTAAAAACAGTGTGGATATTGGAGCCTGACCAAAAACTATCACGAGCACAGAACATGCAGAGGCCTGTGAGAAATGTGCCAACCTTTCAAGATTCAGTCCTGTACATGGGGACTGAGAGGGGCCTGTTGGTTTCCTGCAGTGAAATACAGCTGCACCAGTTCTGTATCTGTCAGGCTGTTTTAAACATCATGAAAACACAAATGTGCCTCCATCGCTGTCATAAAGCAACATATCCAGTGCACTGGCTCTACCCAAATTATGCAACTACTCCAATTCTATTGTGTACGCTTCAGCTGCTGAAAGGAATCACATCACCTGAAATTTTACAAGCTAAAAAGCTCAGACAAATAACATTGACTCCACATTAGCCCTATTTGTTCTTTACAAGCAAATTAACTATCATTTTCTTAGACAACTACCTGAAGAGAAAGCTATCCTTCAACTACAAGCATAATTGCTTCCTTAACCATGCTTGCGCAGCAGTAAACGCATAGGAACAGTGTTCCTCCGGTGTGAACACACATTTTTGACTCAATAACTGTGCAGTCTCACCTGAACTTCTGATTTTTTTTTTTAATTTTTTTTTTTTTAATTTAGCAACTAGATCCTGTACATAGTGCCTTGGTTGCCTATGAGTAGTAACTTCACCCTTGTAAGCAAGAAGTGGAAGTTACAGAGAAATGGCACACTTCAGGATGTAACCAAAGAAAAGCAATGAAGCTGGGGAAGGGTTTAGAGCACAAGTCCTATGAGAAGCTGCTAAGGGAGCTGTGATGCTTAGCCTGGAGAAAAGGCGACTGAGACAAGACCTTACTGCTCCCCCCAGCTGCCTGAAGAAAATAAGTTGTAGTGAGGCAGGGGTTCAGCCTCTTCTACCAAGTAACAAGCAATACATCATGAGGAGATGGTCTCAGGTTACATGAGAGAAGGTGTAGATTGGATATCAGGGAAAATTTCCTCATAGAAAGGTTTGGCAAGCTTTGGAACAGGCTGCCCAGGGAAGTGGTGGAATCACCACCCCTGGATGTATTTAAAAGATGTCTAGATGTGGTTCTAGGGAATATGGTCTAGTGGTGATCTTGGCAGTTCTGCATTAATGGTTGGACTTAATGATCTTAAATATCTTTTCTAACCTAAATTATGCTATGATTTTATGTTTGCTACTCTCCAACAACAACATTTCTGAGCATTTTCAGCACTTATGCATTGACTGTGCGCTTTACAAAACGTTTAACATGCATGATATAGAGAATGCCTTATCTGCAGCTGTTTATTTAGGTATGATTACTAGGTTAGTGATTTTGGAAAATTAATCCAGATATTTCCCTGAAATTTACTGCAATATCAAAGAAATCAAAAAAACAGTACAATTCAAAATAACAAGCTACACATTTAGAAATTATCTTGGACTCCCAGAGAAGAATAAGATATTCTGAGGTAGGCCAAAACTCAATGAGAACGAAAGACACCTCAGTGAAATAAGTCTGTTGAGAACGTCCAGAATTTAAATGTAAGCTAAAGAATGAAGAGGCTAAACCCACAAACATCTAGCACCATAGCAACTGCTGCACTGTTTCCTTAAGTTGCACCAACAAAGAAAGGTACAAGATTAAAGGGAGTCACCATAGACTGTGAATCAGTGCCAGGCAGTAGAAAATCATAGAAAAACATGCAAACAACAACAAAAAGAAAAAAAAAATAGAAGGTAAAAAAGAGGCATTAGCTGAAGTTAGATCATCAGTCACAAACCAGATATTTCTGACAGTGGATCAATTTCACTGCCAAACTTTAAGTAAGCAATGCAAAACATATTTCATGTATGAGGCTAACATTTTTTTTTTATGTCAGGGAAAACAACATATTTATCCTTTAACTCTTGTTTGGAAAAAATCCAAAACCTTCTCTCACCTGAAACTTACAAAAAATAAGTAAACTTCATCCTGTAGACAGGAAATTCCTTCTGCGAAAAAAAATCTGTCTAAAATGTTAAAAGTTACAAACAACGGAAAATTGAGTTACAAAAGGTCTTCCAAAGCAAGGTGCAGAACAATTTTAAACTCAAGCAGAAATGTCAGAACACACATAAAAACTCTGTCATTTCTGCTCCTTTTCAGCCAATGAAATAGTCCAGCTTTGTTTTTATTTATTATTTGAAAACATGATCATTCTCATTCTTCAATCTTTTGATTATTTATAATGAAATGCAACACACAAAATGAAGAAACTGGACAAATATGTTTTTCAAAAAATCCAAATTTGTTCACTGTGTTTTGAAGAATGTTTATTTTAAACCCTTAGTAAGTACATTATTTGACCAAAACCATGAAAGTAATGTACAGTGGAGAAGCCCTAAAGAATTCCTCAGAGACTATAAACTACATTTTCATATAAGTTGTGGGTTACACAACCGACAGAAAAACTTCTTAAGGGTTCTGAGTATTAACATCAGATTTTTTCCACACAGACAAATGGAGAAAAAAAATCCTAGAAAAATTCAAGACCTAGGATTATCTAGCCATTTGCAGAAAAATTATTCTCTTCGGGTTTTTGTTTTTTTCTGTTTGTAAAAGGAAACAGATGGATGTTTTATTCTTTCTTGCAAGTTCATCCTATATTCCAATACCTTGCATTACTTCTTCCTTGATTCTTCAAGATACATTCATGTTTTCATTGCCAAAACACTAGAGCTGAGACAGCAGCTGAGTATTGGCCCCAGACCAGTTATTCCTGGGTGGAGCAAAGGAGTTCTAAATCCATTTACTAGATGAAGGAAGAAAAACCCTTCCTAAGTACTTCTGAAACCGAGGCTTATTTTGATGCCTGCTTTCTCTTGCATGTAATTGTGCTGAATATTTTGAGGTTTGTTTGTCAGATGTTGTGGTTATTATCTATTTCACTGCCTGGCATCACTAAAAGCTAAAAAAAAATCAAGACTTTATAGCTATAGAAGTGTAAATAAAACACAAGATTTTAAAAAGGGAAAGTCTGGCCAATAGTTCAAATACTCAGAGTAATTCTGAAGACATTCCTGGACACTGTGAAGTTGCAAGACATGTAGGCTCCAGTTTTATCTCCCCTTTCATGCTGAAGGAGCACCTGACAAAGGTATGTGCACTAGTAGGGCATCTGTGCCTAATCATAACACTAAGAAAACTCCTGAATAACTTCCTATTTCACAGTCCAACTGGGAGGAAAGAAGAAAGTCTTCTGAAATATTTCCTAAAATTCATTATAAATGAGAGCAACTTTTTTTAGTGTTGTGCTTTCATAACTCATTTTAAGATGTGCCTGTAAAAGGCACATCTTAAAATGTTCAGACTTAAATGTAAAGAAAAAAAAAGGCATAATTTTTCTGGTATGTTATGACCCTTTCATGCTGCTTTCAGTGGTCTTCAACATTCGTCCTTTAATTTCTTCCAGACTTTAAAGCCATGATATCTAATCAGTTACTTCTGTTCATATTTCTACTTACCCAAAAAAAGTATTCCACTGTACTCAGTTCTTCAGCTGGACTGTGCATCTGCTGAGTAGTCTGGTTTGGGAAAGGAGGTGTTGTGGAAAGGTTGCTGTTTTTGCCGAACTCGCTGTCTGCTTGAAAAGAGTTAAGTGAATTCAACTTCATTTACTCACCACACTGAACTTTACTGAGGTGTAAGATTATTATTGTTTTTTTCAAAGATACTATATATAAACTAAACCTAAGGAAAAGGTATTTCAGTATTTTAAGGTTCTTCATAGTGCTTTCAAGACAGACTGAAGAAACACACCTACACTCAGACATCCATTAATAGACACCTCCCCAAAAACCTGTTTCTCAAGACATTTGAGAAGTCCAGAGACCCTATAAAAAGCAAACTCATACTCTGATCACATTTTTCTTTAATCAGATGAGCTAAAGGTTTTCTTCAAAACATTCTGGATAACATCTGATAATTTTTATGCACTTCTTTATAATTGGAGTTTAACATTAATCTGAATGAATTTCTATAACAAGTTGAACAAAATTTTTCTTTTATTTACAGCATAATTCCTGTATTACTAAACAGCGACACTTTCACACATAATTATATTTACAGGATTACAGTTAAAAAAAATCCATCACTGGTTTTTATTGGGAGATTTTTAAGAGCTGAAGATGTAGAGATAATTCTTAATTTCCCCAACCTCTCTAATGACCTGAATGGCTGCACTACTGGAAAGAGAGTGTCATATGTAGCACAAAATGGGATCTCCAAAAAGTACCTAGTTTAATTTTTTTAGTTGTTTTTAACTTTTAAGGTAAATTTGGATACAGCTGGAGGGGAACCTCACTATGAATGCAACCTATGCTATTTATAGTAAGTTTTCTCTCTAGTGCAAGACAGTGGATGTTTGCCAAAAAAAATTGTACATCCAGAAGGGTTTTTGAAATATGAAAGATACTTTTAAACTATGAAGAGAATTATAATTTTTGCCTAATATTTAGTAACCTTCAGATACTGTAATTCCACTTCAGATCCTGCAAAAACATTCCGGAGACAAATATTAGTCTACCACTGGATAGTGAAGAGGAGGAACAAAATTACATTTCAAGGGGAAACTGTTTTAATTAGAGTTACCTTGTACACCTGCACAGCAGTCACCTTCAGCACATTGTGTGAAGCGTTACACCCCACAACTCTGTTTATTCTTGCTACCATAAAATTCTGAGTCCATAAAGCAGGAAGCTCAAGATTGCTCCCAGGCATATTTATATCACCCTACATTTATGCTGCTGTAGTGCAGAAAACTACTTAAACACTCTTAACTGGTTGACTGTACATCCCACAATAACAGTTTCTGGAAACACCCATTGCACCCTAATCCATAACCTTTATGACAAAGGAATCCTTCATGGATGTTTCATTCTTTTATATTCCAGGATACATGAACAAACAGGTGGACAGGGTCCATTACTGCCCTTTCACAATTGTATTGAATCAGGAATGGCCTCACTATGATCCTGAAAGAAATCCAATTGTATCAAAAAATGGAAGGTCAATCTAGTCTCACAGGTAGCTGCATTTCTGTATCGGTGCTTCTGCAATCTAATCAATTTTCAGCATTTGGAAAGAAAGCCTGATTACATGGAAGCAGACCTCGGTGATCTCATCATCAGCCCAGCAGACGAAAGCTGCTGAGCCACTGCCTGCGCAGAAGCTTACCAAGCAATATACTAAGAGCTCCATGGTTGTTAAACCACTTGGCATGCAAAACCCTTTACCCTGAATCCTAACTGAGAAATCAAAGATCAGATTCTGACCCTGCAGCACTGGCCCTTCCTTTGCTGAAGCAGAACAAGTTACAAGCTCAGAAAAAACATACAAATCTGGAAGAAAACAGAAGACCATTTGTAATCCCAGCACTTACCTAGAAGAGCTGCTCAGTGACACCAGTTCCTCACCCTATAGATGTAGAGTCACTACTCATTGCCACAATTTTCTGACATGATCTAACTCGGGCAACAGTGAAAATTCCTGACCTCAGTGACACTGCTATTTTGACAGAAGCCCAAAAAAGTTGGACTCTAAAAAGCAACAAGTGCAGAACTTCTTGCTGCCGGATAAAAGCAGCTGATGAAGACATGTTTTGGAAGCCAATACTTGTAAAAAATGTCCATCTTGATGAAATACCTGTCAGGTCTAGTAACACTTTTTTTGTGAAGCAGATGTCATGTCAAGAACTATGTTTTTTATTGTCCTAGGACTCAAAAGCTCCAACACATTACATGTAAAAAACTCCATCACTGAACACTACAGCTTATTAAGTGTTAGGTGTGTGGCAAGATGAATGGCAGCCATTTCAGTTCACTATCTACATGTTTCAAATTCCGCCTTGAAGTTCAGTTACTGAGAGGGTGTCTTCTTCTTTAGTTCAAACTGACCCAGACGCTCAGCTGAGGTACCCAACACAAAGTCACTTCTGAAAGAACCTAGAATCCATTTTACCGTCCTGTCAAGTCTGAAAAATAGTTAAATTTCCTTCTCTTTAAGACATACCAAAGATTTGATTCTGGATAATAGAAGCCTTCCTGATAGAGGATATTTATTACAGAAATGTAGTCTTAAATCATGGGCTCCACCATCTACATGGCATTTGGATCCATCAACTACATCTCCAGTACATGCAAGACCGTTTGAATAGGGCCAATCGAATTTCACGGTGCTGCTGTGACAACAGTTCCATTCTCACTCACAGAACTCAAGTAAGTTTTGCATTAGTCTCTACTTAGTAAAGGTATGTTAATTTGGCTACAGATAATACAAGGGAGGATGCTAAGAACATTGATGCCTATTCACTCCTTTGAAAAACCAAAACTACTCTAAGTTCTAACATCATAATTCAAGTAAAGAATGTATAGTAGGAAAGATGGTGCTTATCAGTTTCATTTTATTCACTTTGTATTTTCTGCAGTAGCAAAGTTTTGCAAGTGAAGAGGTTTCCTTTTACTGACCTTGGCATTCATCAGGACCATACTGTGATTTATATTGAGAATTCCAGGCCTTTATCTGATCTTATAAATAAATGTAAAATACATAAAACAATTATCCTAGTGTAAAATTGAAATTTATCTCTCTGTAATCAGCTTTTGTCTATGATACATATTTCTATGTTTGAATACAATTCAAAATTAATAATAGGTATAATTTATTTTCTGACTTTTCATTATCTTGACATTTTAACAATCTTTTTTTTATATACTCAGGCTTTAATTTTATCTAGGGCTTCAACCCCACAGTTCCTTTTTAGACATGTACAATGTGTCTTTCAGAATATCCATTCAAGGAATAAGCCTGCTAAAAGAACACATAGGTCATTTAAGAGACCTAGAACAAGTATTGAAAAGAGCAGGGCTTTAAAACAATGAAAACCACCAGATTCAGAGAGAAAATTTAGCACTGCATGTTAATGACACGTATTAGAAAAAATCTCGAGTTACAGTGAAGAATTAGAAGAACAAAGTAGAACTCTGAAATTGGTGATTACGGAAAATTATTAACAGACACCTTGGATTTAATGTTTTAATAGTTAAAAGAGACAAGCAAGGAAGGCTTTTTTCTATTAAAGGGCAGTCACAACTTTATATTGAATGCCATAGCATTAGCAATTTAATACAAAGATTAGTCTTATCTGGACATGAGGCTTTCAGTACTTTACAAGTAGTTTTTTGGCCTTAAATTTAATTTATACGGATGCACCAATCTAATAGTTCACTTTCTTTTCTTAATTCAATTGATTAACTTCAACTAACCATCCTCAGTGTTTTACTACCTCAGAAATACATATGTTGACTTCAAAGAAAGCATGTCTCAAGTCAAGGTCTCACCCCCATGTGGGGACTTCATAAGCAAGTGCTACGGTTTACACAGAAGACTTCACTTAAAGCAAAAAGCTCAGAATTAGAGATGGTCAGGGAAAAAAAAAAAAAAAGACACAGACATACACAATACAGCATGAGAAAACATCCTAGAAAGATTGTGAGGAAAAAATACAAAGAATGTAATGGCTATACGGGCTGACAGCAGAAGTGTCACTTTCCATACAGGGCAAGAAGTCCACAGCTACTCTGCACAAAGCCTGACTGGCCACACCACAGCTGTTCGTGCAGCAGTGAAGGGACTCCTTCACGTCTACAGCAAATGAACCTGCTCACGGGGCCTCTGTGATTAGAGGAGGAATGTGATAACCACGGTGGTCTAGACTGCTACATGTAAAAACAACACACCCCAAAATGAGTGGTCCTTCGTCTGAAGTGGCTGTGGTCAGGATGAGGCATGTTTAGGAAGCAGTCCCTAGAATACCTCGTGATAAACACAAGTGGAGAAAATAACACGAAAGAACAGTGTAGTTAACCAAATAAAAGGTTAAAGAAAATAAACAGTATTTTTGCAGCTTAGCATTTATTTGTGAACTGCTGGTGCAATTCTATGCTTGACAGAAAAGCTATGAGGCTTTTGGTAGCTTGACAAGACAATCTACAGGCTTGAATGAAATGTTCAGCTTAAGGAATTAGAATAAATCTGATGACTGATGCGCTACTGAACGTGACAGACTGTCATCTGTTTTAAACAGGATCTCTGTAGGATGTACTGAAAGCAGTATTTTCCCATTACCTTAAACATACTAAGACTTTTCCCAATGAATTCTGGCTAATCTATAAAGACAAAAGATCTCCTCAAACTCTTGGCACTTCAATAAAATAATGAAATAGCCATTTGGTTTACTTGCATAATTAATTCATGCTGACTCTGTATTTCTGTGATTAATATACAAATAGTCACAAAAGTATACAACAAAAAAATCACTCTAACTTCCTGAATTAACTATAGAATTATAAAATATGCACAATAAGAGACTAAAGCATCTTATCTAAACAGTGTTTGTACACAAGCTTTTACATATAGAAATATCAAATTGTTTATCTGTTATCAAAGCGGATTTTATACAAAAATAGGTACAGGCATTCCTTAATAGCTTTTGAAAAAAAAATTATCAAAAAACATACAGTCACATGATATTGCAACACACAGCCAGGGATATATTAAAAAAAAAAAACCCAAAACTTTAGTTTTAATTTGGCCAAATCCTTAAAAACTTTTAAACCATTACTTTATTACATACATAGACACACATATAAACAATGTAAAATAAATAAAAATCCTTGGAATGTAGTTTATGCTATTTTTAAAACCATATAAACAACAAAAACTTTGGCAAGATCTAGGCTAAAACAAGAATATCCTTCCTCTACATAAATAGTCCCTGTAAGAATTACTAAGGTGTTTTACCATCTCCTTATCCTAGAGATAATGACTCAGATCTGTCCCACAAACACAAAATATGGAAAAAAGGATTTTGTGACATCCACCTGGAATTTGTACCTTAGATACAGGGAATGGGCTCATTGGTAGATCAAGTGCAGTAACATCAGTTTGAACTACACTGTATTTGCAAAGCTGAGCAGGGAAGTCAGCACAACTCCTCAGCTCCAAAGGGAAATACAATCCACCTCCAAGGGGGAATAGGAACGAAACCACTACCAACGTCATTTTACCATTTCACCTTCAGAAAAGGCTAAGTGTCAGAAGCGCATATAATTTAAAATACATTAGCTATCAGGTAAATTTTCCTCTTAGTTGATTAATTGGTTTTCAATTATAATTTCATATAACATATTTTTAAGTCCATATGGGATAGTCCATACTGTTTAGCTCATAAATGTCAGTATTAGACTAATCTACATTGCCAGTTCCCTTTACTGCTATACAAGAGCACCACAATTACTGGTAATTAGCCCATCAGAAAAACTGTTTCTAGGCATAAGCCATATTGCAAGTATAATACCACACGTATTTTATTAACAGAATAAAGATTTTGAAAGATGCTTTGCCATTACAGCTAATAAGATTATAAATAAATAAATAAAAGCTAAACTCAGAATATTAAAGCTTTGCCCACTCCTGCTGCCAAGATACAAATGTAAGTTGTAAAATAAGTTCAAGGACCTCAGTTAAAATAATTTTGCTTCTAAGGCTGTAGCTAGTGTCCCTTCATCCTCCATTTGCAGTCAGAAACCACTCAGACTACAGAAGACCAAGAGATGTTTTTCAAACAGTTGTTTTACAGCTCTTCAATAGAGAAGATCACAAGCCTCTGCACAAGCTAATATTTTGTTCTGTGTTTTGCAGGAGTCCTTTATATGCCTCAGTTACCATAATCTCCTTCCCCACATAATGTAACCTGTTAACAAAAACCACTGTGACAGGGATAAAATGTCATGCTAGAGGCAACTATCAGTAGGTCTTTGAGGTACTCTATACAGTCAGCAGAAAAATGTATTGCTTATGCTTACAGCAGAATTACAAATTAATCTGTTTCAGTTACCACCTGTGATCTTTTGGATTGCGAGAGAACCAGAGCCTAGAAGCTCTGATACTTCCCAAAGCTTTTCACAATTGCTAGCTCTGTATTTCTATCATCTTCCCTGGGTCAAAACATCAGTCCTCACTACAACCTTTGCTATTCAACATGTGCTGTACTTCCCTGCTGAATGCTTCAGGCACTATACAAAATCTCTCAAAGGACTCAGGTGCTGATATATAAGGAATGCTGAACACATAGAGGTGGTCTTCACTTTATTCAGAGCAACTGCCAAATTCAACTGATGCATCAAGCACAGAAAAACATTGGTTATCAGTCATCTTTTCATGATGTTCTCCATGCATTGGCAGGTGCAAGACTCGGTGTTTCTATATTTTTTTTTTTAATGTTTAAAGGCCAAGTTTAATGAAGGCTTGTCTTATTTCCCTCACCTTTAAATGACCAGTGTATTTACTCTGTTGACTTTACCACTCATTTCATGCATCATGCAAGATTATTACGCTCTTCTTTTTCTTCTAAGGGCAAACATTCATTGGAATGTAATTTTCGGAACATTTTGTCTTTTCAGCTCTACCCTGTATTTCACTGAAAGATATACTGTCAAACTTCTGAAAAAAACTCCCTCCACTCCAAAGAAAACATCCCCTTAACAAGAATATGAGCTAAACTTTGTAACCATGCCCTTGAGAGGCAGGTTAAGCTTATTTTCATAAACGCTCAAGTCAAATACTTATATTCTGCTACAGCTTCCTATTTGTGCTAATATCACTGCCTCTGGTACTAACTAAATCAAAAGACAAAGAACATAACACAATAGCTCAAAACAAAAGGGCATGATCATTCTTGAACAAAACAATGGTGGCTTAAGACATTGCTAATGCCAAATATATATGTTGCAACTTCATTTATGTGAGAAGTCACTGTTGCATAGAAGTAAAAGTTCTTCTAAATCATTATTAGAATTTTAAACATTGGGACTTGCTTAAGTAAATTGTATTTATATAAATTTAGAAATTCCTCCCTCACAAATTTAAGCTGTATATCCATCTATTATCAATGCTGCTACAAATTTACAAAATTGCTTTTCATAACACATTCTAGAAAAGAGTATTTTTACTATTGAAAAGATGTGTTACTACTTGTAATGACTCTGGTTTAGATGTCATTAACTTCCTTTGTAACTGTGCACATGGTACTATGGTGTTTTGGGGTTACAGCTAAAACAGTGCTGATAACATACCAGTATTCTGAATATTACCTACACTGCTTCCACAGCATCAAGGCTTTTGTTTCCCACCAACTCTGTCCCTTCAGAGAGTCGCTTGGACATGGGCAAGAAGTTGTGAGGGGGTAGAGCTGAGCCAAACCAGCCAAAAGGATATCATACACCATATAATGTCATGCTTAGAAATGGAAACTGGGTAAAGCAAAGAAGGGGGTAAGCAGTTTTTCTTCCAAAGCAGCTGTTCTCTGAGACTGGCTGGACCATGGTGTGCTGCAGGTGAGAGGTGGCAAGTGACTCCGTTTGCATAAGTTTTTGTTGTTTTTAGTTTTGTTTGTTTGTTTTTTTCTTCCTTCCTTTCCCTTTGCTTATTAAACTGTCGTTGTCCTGGACCGTGAGTTCTCTTCCACTCTCCTTATTTTCCTCCTCAGCCTGCTGGGGGGAGTAGCAAGCAAGCAGCTGTGCAGCTGTGCAGGTGCTTAGCTGCTGGCTGGGGTCAACCCCACACATACCTGTTTGTTTTTTCCCTTCAAAGCATGAGGATGTTTAGGGCTGTGATTTGTGTCTGTTTTTTAAAAATGCACTGAAACAGTAAAAAATTGGAATACTGTGTAGAGCTTCCTCTCCAGACTGCAATAAATAATTGGGTTTGAATGACTGAAGTGCTGTAATAGTTTGCTACCATGAACCACAGCATAGTCCGGGTTAGAAGGGATCTTGAAGATCCAACTATTCCAACCCCCTGCCATGGCCAGGGGAACCTTCCATTAGATCAGATTGCTCAAAGCCCCATGCAACTATGTGCCACGTGAGAGAAAATCCATAATTCCATTTTTGCAAACTATAAGCAGAAGTGACTACTAACCATTAAAACAAAAAAAGAAAAAAACAACCAAACAACAATTCCAGTAGAATTCTAACTGAATAATTTATTTTTGAAAAATGCTTTCACAATCTCGCTTCTAAGTGGCTTCCCTTAATATCTGAATGCCAGTTTAACACACATAATGAACAGCAGGTAGAAACACATTTCCAAAGATTATTTCAGATTGCAACTTTGCCCAGTATTCATATAGTCATCAGGCAAATCTTCAGGCTTTGAGAATGACTTAATTTTTCTTTTGAGATATAAGGTACAGTACAGAAGTGTTACTGTGAAGAAATACTAGTCAGAGCAAAACCACCAGGGACCCACACCCTTCCCATTGTTTTGAAATGTAAACATTAAGACACTTGGAATTTCAAATAAAAAATGCAGGGCATATGTTACAGAAATGGCATACCTGTTACAATCACAGAATAGTACTAATCTCTCATATATTTCAAGCATAGACTAATTGGAACAAACTCAGTAACACACCCCCCCCCCCAAGAACAAAACCTTACTACCTATTTTCTCTCAAATGTTTTCCTCCTTTCTCACGTCAAAATTAAGAACTGCATTTCTAATTTTCAAATAAAATTAGCATATTGCTGCTTAAGAACTGTTCTCACACTAGAGTCACTTGGCTATATACAAAACTACATCATGTAAACTGAAAGAAAATTTCAAAAGAAAATTTCTAAAGAAAGCTGCAAAAAACTTGGGACATTTTTCACAGTTCTACAAGTGGCTGACACAAATGTCAACAAACCCAGTCCACTGTATCATTTAGCTGAGCCACGTAACACAGCTCTGGGCTGCGGGTGTGGACATATAGTGTGCAAAACAGGCCATACACAGTATTAGCTACTGCTGATTTTGCATTTCTGAACTGCTCTCTTCAACAATTTTCTATATTCAAAAAATATGGGTTAAAAAATCAGCAGTTAGCATATATGAAAAACAAAAATACACAACTAAATCCCAAAACTTGTGCTTTAATCTGCTTTGTAAATTTCTTAAGAGCTTCCCATAGGCCATATTTTTGATGGCTTCAACCAAGATTTGCCTAAGGACATGCAGTTGGCTCAGAAGTTAAATGTGGCAAGCCACCTGGGCTCTGGTCCTTGCAGCACTCTGGAACAGATCAGGGCATTTCACCCGATCGCCTGCCCATCATGAACACCACAAAGCTGTCCCTAAGCATCTCGGCACACAACCACTGCCTTGACTTGCACGGCTAACAGTAGATATTTAATTTTAAATCCATATTCATTTATATGAACGAAACATATCACAGATACATGCTCAGGAAGCTGCTCCTGCCCGGCGCTCAGGTTAGAGAGGTTGCAGGTTTGCTCACAAGCCTGCTCAAAGCTGGCTGCTGGCACAGGGCTCCATCTGCCGGTGTGCCATCCTACACACCTATGGGAAGAGCTGGTGGGGATAAAACAAATCAAAATCTCAACAGCTATTTCACATCTTTGTTTGCTAATGAGATATTCAGAAGACATAATGTGAGACTATTCAGAAAACACTACTGTTTCAGAAGAAAACAATCAACAAACTACATTCACTCCCATGCTAGGTTGAAACTGTTGTACATGTATGAAATCTTCTGTTATCTTTTAATATTAGGAAAACATGTCTCAAAAATTGTTATAAAGAAACACCATTTTTCTACACGATGCAGCATGTGACTACACACTCCCAGTCCGGACGTGAAGCTTTATTGTTCCTTCTTAATGCTAGCAAATAAGCAAACACAGATAACTTTCAAAAACTACTGGAAAGTACATCCCAATTTAAGGCACCAGAGGTAGTCTTTTTCATTAAAAAAGGAAACTCCTCAAACATGCAAAAATAAAGTTTCAGAAGGCAACTGCTGTCCATATTCAAGGGCATTTCTGCACAGTGAGAACTGCAGCTGTATTATAATCTAACTTTAATTTTACTACTGCTGTCACATGCAGCATTTCTCATATTGAGCCATTTAAACCCTGCCTTAATAACCCTACCATGTCTGGGAGTGAAGAAGAGCAGTATCTTTCCCTCCCCAGAGCCCTTTGTGCCCATCAGCCGAGGTTATGGAGCTCTGGCTGCAGAGGAGCAGACTAAGCAGAAAGAAGGAGAAGCAGCACTAGCCTGAGCTTGCCAAGGGCCAACAGCTGGCTGAGCAGTCAGCCCAGTTCTGTTCTCCAAAGCATGCCTAGCAAGATCAGCACCTAACTTAGGACCTGGCGCAAGAAAAGAGACAGTGCAGGAAACGGACTGTGAGTTCCACCACTCCACCCCACCTCTTTTCTTTAAACATCCTGCCTCACAGTCAATACCGTGTTGAGATGAGCGGGGCTCGGAACAGGGTAAGGGAATCCTTGAAATACCCACGTCCCTCACACAGTACCTGAACACAGGAAAAGATGTGATTAATTCAGTCAAGAACGCCTGAAAACAACCAACAGATGGTCACAGCAAGAAGGCAGGAATGGAGCACAGCGCAGTGAAATTGAGGCTCTATGTATTATCCTATAAAGCAAGGAGAACTGGTGGAAAAGGGCGTTAGGAATTCACATAGCTCCTCCTGTGGCTCAGTTTTCCCAACCTAGCTTCTTCCCCATAAATGACAATTGAAGAGCCTAATGGAAAAGGAAATCTCCTACAATTAACTTTATACAGTACCACAAAATGAGAAGAGAATACTGTATTTCTTCTTTTTTTTTTTTAATTTTAACTTGAAGGAAAAGCAAATTTTAAAGCTGAAAGTGACTTTTCCACTTGCTAAATTTAAATTTTAATCAAAATGCACTTTAAAATAAAACAGAGCAGAACTATGGGTTTGCTGATGTCTCTTTAAGGAACAATGACATCAATGCAGGCTAGACTTGATATAGGTGTGGAACTACATCCGTTTTCATCATACAGTCAGGTGCAAAGGGAAAAGTTAAACTTCAAGATTCCTGTGGTTTAATGAAAATAAATACCATTACAAACAGATCCAAGAACACAGACGCATTAAATACTGTTTGTTTTTCTTCAGATATACATCATGGGAATGGAGATATTTAACTACTTCAAGACTGATTTTTATTTCTTTATAATTCGTTTTCAGTCAGCAATCTCCTGGTATCAACTAGCAGAGGAAAAAAAAAAAAAAAGAAAAAAGTGGAAAAAGTGAACTAGCACCTGTGAAAACAGTTTTAAATTAGTATCTAAGAATTTGATTGGCCTGCTTTGATTACGCTAAGCAACTAAATGTCTTTCATAGGTCCTGTCACTCATCCAGAATATTTGTAAAAATGAAACTAAAAATAATAACACATTTCTGAAGTTCTACAAGAAGAGCTACAAAAATCTGAATAAATCTTAAAATTGTGGTGGGAGTTTCACAATGCCAATTTCCTCATTACAAGGACGGTACCAAGCAGCAAACTGATCACACAGCGCTTGTGTCAAATCTTAGACAAGGAAAACCACATCCTAAGACTCTGCCATAATAGCAAATGGAAAAACTGCCTGTGTCTGCGCACACACAAGAAGCACACTGTAAAAATACATCATGAAAAATATGGCTTTGTTTCTCATGCTTGTATCTAAAAACTTACATAGCAAATTTAATACATTCCCACCCCCTAATCACTTAATGCCTAAAATTCCTGTAGAACCTTAAATTTTATTTACTTGAATGTGATTCACAAGAACACGTTGAGAAGCAGCATCTTAAAGCATGTCCAACTGCAGATCACAGAAAATGTATTAATTTAGAATACTATTTAAGAAAATAAGTTGTGACTTTCTAAGAGTAATGCTAATAACTTTATTAAACCGTTCTATGGATACTAATGATTTTATTATATCAATACCACTAATGATATTATAGGATAGGATAATTTAGGCAACTACAGGAAGCATAAATTATAATATCTGACACAACCCTGCATTAGATATGTATCTTCGTATTTTGCCATATAATCTCTCTCAAACAGCACTAACTTTCAAAAAGAAGTATATAACTTCTTTGTATCATACAATTACTGAGAGAAATACATGCTTAAAAAAGAATACACTCATTTTTTCATAACTTCTTTCAATAGCTTTGAAGACACCACTGGAATGTCTTAGCTTTTCTAATTATGCTCAGTCAGTGTTCTCAGATCTTTAACTGCACTCAGTTGCAAGCTGAGATACTGTTTTTCTTGGAAACTAGGTTTATCTTTTTGGCAGTCAATTCCTAAAATGAAGTTAAGTCTGTAATACATAGGAAAAAAGCAACAGAAACATAGTAAACATAATACAAACTGATATTTTCTTTCCTATCAAATACAATAGGCAGGCAAGAAGAACGGGTCCACTGTCTCACCTGTTGAAACATCAGAATTAACAAGGAGAGGGGGTCAAACATATATATTTGGAAACAGTGCAATGAAAAAAAGCTAAAGCAGAGTTGATTAATCCCAAAGGAAACAAGTCAAGAACATCTTAAAAAAAAGTAACACAAAGTTTTAAACATATTTAACTTTATGCACTAAAAACTGAAACAACAAAAAAATGTATTTTAAATTGTGTAAACATTCTATGAAAAGAAACATTTTAATACTTTTCACTTCCATTCTCAATTGCTATGCCTCGGAAAGCCCTATGCCCTTTTCACCAAGCCAATCTAAGCTTAGGATCATTCTTTTGTTAAAATGGCAACGAAGAACATTTTCAAGTTCTAGTCTCACCAAGGGTAACTCATACACATGCCGACCCATGAAGTAATTCTTCAGCACTAAATACTCCCTTCATGATTGGACATTTTTATTTATGAGCTAAAGTACAAGTGAACTTGTAAATTGGTTTAAATAAATTATTACCATAAATTAAAAATGAAGTCTGTTTGCTTCAAGTACAGCAGGTTTTGATCCCATGTTAAATTCTCTCACACTGGAGCATCATACAGCATTTTCAGAATAGTTTCAATTCAGATACATCCTTTCTCTCATTCCACAAATTCTGACGGTAACTGCCACCCTCTCCCAAAGACCTAATCAACAACCAAGCATTTCAATCCTTCTTTGTCCTAATACTACATTACTGCACCAGATTAGAGTTTTCTAATTTATTTCACACTTAACAGTTAAATTAGTGCATAGCTAGTTGGAATATTACTATTTAAATGAACATATAACTTAAAGATTAAATTCTGTCTTCAATAGATTTACATAAAAGGACAGAAAGAATAACATTTGTCTATCAGCGTGTTATGTGGATCTCCTTAACTCAATTTATTACGGATTTCATGGTGCAAAAATTAATGCCCTCCAGGAGCTGAATTCATTACCAATTATTTCTTCCAAACCCACAGTGTAATCCTGTGCTTTTGTGACCAATGGGAGTTTTGCCATTCACTTAAAGGGAAGTTGGATCTGTTCCTGGGTTTGCTACTCTAGCAAGAGACACTGAACAAAATGATACCACAGCCACTGTCTTGACTTCTTTTCTATTACATAACAGATACTGTGAACCAGTTTCATGGATTTTAGTCCCTGTTAAAAATAAAACAAACATATTGATGATAATTTTAACTACATATGAAGTCAACAACAGGATTATATGCCTTTTTTCCCATGTGAATTTCCAGAATATATTTCAGCAACTATAATGGCAACCAGCCTGTAAGTCACTCATGGACCCTGCTCACCCCTTCAACCCCTTCCCTACTCTAGAACCATGGGAGCATTCCTGCAAGTCATCTGATGCTCATGTAGCACAGCCAAGTCACAATGCACGTACAGCCTCCCATCCACCACCTGACCCAATAAACTCCTTCTACATGCCTACTAGAGAAAAGCACAGGTAAACAAAACAAAAACTAACAAATGAAAAAGGGAAGAAAATAAGCTGTGCACATACTCTGGTGGCCAAAATGAAGTTGAACATAGGCCACAGGTACCAGAACTCCTAAGTTTCAAAATTAAAAAATTGCTTTCAGAATAATTAAATGAACCACTGAGTTTTAATTCCTCTGAAAAGCAGGAAATAAATATTACAATGCCTTTGGCAAGACTCAGCCAAGTGTAACGGTGCACAGTAAATACAATAAGCTGTTTTCACATTTAGATGTTCAATAAAATAGAGTGAACCCTTAAGCAACACATACTGCATTATGATAGGAATCCACTGGCATTCAATTTACTAAATCATGTCTGCTTCTTGTACTTACTGCCTGTTTCACACGTCATACAAAAACTTTCAAGAAATTTAATTTATTTTAGAGAACAGTAACCTACATGTGAACATTTTGAAAAACATTATTTGATTCATTAATACTACAAAAACCAAAGATCAATCCCAGCAATATCTCAGGTTGTGGTGGGCTGACTGACTGGAACGCAGATGCCCACCAAAGTTGTTCTGTCACTCCCTCCTTAGCTGTACAGGGAAAAGAAAAATATGAAAAAAGGTTCATTCACCAATTATCATCATGGGCAAAACAGACTTAACTCAGGGAAACACTAAACTTTAAAACACTTTCCTCCTGCTTCTTCTTGGGCTTAACTTTACTCCCAGTTTTCTCTACCTCCTCCCCATTGCAGAGCAGAGGGACAGAAACAGCGTTTACAGTCAGTTCATTATTGTCTCACTGCTCCTTCCTCCACGGGGAGAGAACTCCTCACACTCTTCCCTTGCTTCATTGTGGGGTCCCTCCCACAGGAGAAAGTCCTGCATAAACTTCAAGATGATTGCTTCCCATGGACTAATTATTCACAAAGTGCTCCAGCGTGAGTTCCTTCCATGTAGTGCAATCTTTCACGAACAAGCCCCTCTGATGTGGGTCTCCCGTGGCTCTCCTCCCCCAGCAAACCTGCTCTATCATGGGCCTGCCAGGAGTCTGGTACTGCACAAGTTTCCCATAGGGTCACAGCCTCCTTTGGGCACAGATAACTGCTCCAGGGTGGGGTCCTCCGTGGGCTGCAGGTGGATCTCTGTTCCACTGCGGATGCCCATGGGCTGCAGGGGGGCAGCTGCCTCACCGTGGTCTGCACCAGAGGCTGCAGGGCAACCTCTTCTCTGATGGCTGGAGCACCCTCTCCTTTGTCACCGACCCTGGTGTCTGCAGAGTTTTTTCTCTCAGGCATTCTAAGTCCTCTTTCCAGCTGCAAGTGAGAATTCCCACTCCTCCCCACTTTCTTAACTCCATTATCCCAGAGGTGCTGCCACTGCTGCTGACAGGGCCAGCCTTGGTCAGCAGTGGATCCATCCTGAAGCTGGCTGGCATTGGATCTGTCAGACATGAGGGAAGCTTCTAGCAGCTTCTCACAGAAGACTCTCCGTAGCTTCCCCGCTAAAGAACCTTGCCACATAAGGTCAATACACACATAAACTATTTTCAAAATTATAATATACAATATTCTTTACAATACAAAAGGCCACTACTCCACAGAAACTGTCAGTTTGCATTTTAACCCGTCCCTAAAGGACAAAGGTCCATATCAAGAATCATCATGGAAAACAAAAGCCTGCTGTTATGAAGCAAGCGGGGAGCTTCCTCACAAAACTAGCAGGGAGCATGCCAAGCATCCTGTCACTTAAAAAACTGGTGGCTGAAGGCAGCAGAGAATCATCTTAACAACTGAGCATTCATACTGGTTCTTTCCATAGCTGTATCTGGTCTGCAAGTAAAGGCTCAATATTGTTTCTCTTACTCCTTCAAAACACTTTTCCTTTCAAAGGGAAAGGAAAAAGGCAGCAATCATACTTACAGGAATATCTGTCAGTTGCAACATTAGCTTGTAGTTAAATCTGGCAATAGCCAACAGCCCAGAAGGATTGTTTGTTTGTTTCAAAAGTAAGTTTCAAAACATCGACTGCCCGCATACAATAACAGACGTAAAAGTGAGAAGAAGCCTCTGCACTCAAGTGAGCATCACGTCAGATCACCAATTCAACCATTGCACTATGGCATTTGAATGCCATCATGCTGCCAACACACAGCATCTGTTGTGCCCTATGTTTGGCAGACTAAAAGGTGGGTAGCATAAAGATCCATTAGGGTATCTCAAGTTCACAACTGATTTTACACAAAACTGTAATCTATAGGCAGGATGTTCTTCCCCTTCACCTTCAGCTCACGTATATCTTCTTGCTTTAAATTCTAATGAATAATTTGTTGATTCTTGTTGCCCTGATTTTTTCAGCCTTCTCTTCAGTTTCACAGTTTCATGTTTTAGGTTCTCTCTCACGCTCTGGTCTGTAAACACAGCCAATGTTATTGTAGTTCCAAGGAAAGTTTTCATTCCTGTTCTTAGAGATATGGACAGCTGATGGACAGTTGTCTTGACCAACGGGATGGGGAGAGGTGTCAACCTTCTCCCCCAATCCCTGGCCTTTGTGGTGATACTATATAATGGAGTCAGACTTTTAAATAAACTTAGAGTTCTTAGTTCATGCCTTCTGATCAAAGTGTGAGTGTGTGTTTGTGTGTGTGTGTGTGACGAACTGCGTCAGATTCTTTCCACAGAGAATTATCAAACACATATTTTCTCTTCTCCCCTAACTCCTTCTAGCAAGATCTGAAAACTCCCTCACTTTTTTACTAACCTAGGCACCCTCAGAAACTAAAACCCCCACTAACTGCAAAAAGCTACAAGTGAGTCATGTGGCAAGAGTGCCATACTATTTCTGCCAGTAATACAATGTGCTGGATTTGTCTTGCTGCAAGAGAAATACTATGCCTGAAACAAAAACCTTGTTTGGCTTCTTAATGGTCAGGGAAAGAGTTTAACACCATTATAATACATTTCTAATTTAGCACCATCTAGAATGACTACTAACCAACAGGGAGATAGATTAACAGAATGTGAAGAAAAGTAACTTTCCTTTTCCAAAACAGGCAAACTAATAACTAAAAGAGAAATTAGGTAAATCCAGAAACAAAGCAAGCAAATAAACAAAAAGGCAAAAAATCTAATTAGTTATCATGTGAAAACTGGAGAAGAGATTTTTAAAATTTAATTTGTTACCCACTACTATTGGGCATAGTCCCCATTACAAACTGTAATGGGAATCATCGTCTAAGGAATTTGCAGTATGATTGCAAGAAAACCTGTAATACCTACAGAAACTACTAGTAGCAGCAACTGTCCCTACTTTCTTAAATCCTATACGTAATTTCACCTCCCAGTCCCTCTCTTCACCTTGCATACTGCAACCAGAACTGCAGTAACTTCTTCTTAGCTGGACAGGCAAGACAAGTGGTCACTTTCAAGATCCTGAAATCACTGCTAATCCCTGTACCAGTGACAGGGCAGAAGTGCTCATAGCCATCAAACTGATGGCACATCACTGTTGTACATAGATCTGTCTCACACAGCTGAAGAATCTTGTCATGAATGACAACCTACTGGATACTAAACAGAAAAATAAACCAAAACAGAACTACCACACAAGCAGCATGTTTAACTGGCACGACAGTTTTAACTCCTGTTAAAACATCATGAGATTTGCAAGTTAGTGCCATAATATATTTAAATAAACAAATAATCTATAACAAGTGGTTTCAAGTTAAACCAGAGTTGTACATTCTCAGAGCAGAACTTGTCAAGCATGGATGCCCAAGGACAGTTACAAGAACAAGGCAAGCAAATCATTACACTTCCACAAAACCCACAGATCCTCCAAGATTTGAAGCTCTGAGATCTTCTGAGCCAGAAAGTACATTGCTGGGGTTAACCACATTTTCTTCCACAGCTAAAGCACTGCAATTTAAGACTGTTCTAACTGTAGTTAGAACTTGCTAGAAAATACAAAAGTCACTACGGTGCTGCAGGGCACTCTGAATTCCCAAACTCAGGCTGAACAAACTCCTACAGCAACCCAGCTCCAATTACCTCAAGCCCCTGAAGCTGTACCTAGACCCAGCTGTAGTGCTTCCACGGACAAACATCGGAGGGTATAGTCTTAGGTAAAACAGTCCTTTGGGTACATTTACTGAATGTTTTTCTCCCAAACTGTTCAAACTGAGGAACCATAGCCTTTTTCCTCAAAAGAAATAGACCTTCACGTCATCATCAAGAATTCTGATTAGCAGGAATTACAGCAGCTGAGATATACAGCTCATTGGGATTTCCTAAGTAGCTTTAAGTCATAAATACTAAAGAAAAAAAAAAAA